>CM040400.1:26886961-27181961 GCA_022702515.1 Ilyophis sp. 1 JC-2022
TCCCATTTGGCACAACAAATTATATTATAAAATTATACTATCTGGTGTCGGGGGTAAAGTTTATAACATCATCAAATAAATGTATTTGGACAACAATTGTGCAGTAAAAATTGGTGACAAAAAAGGGCTGCAGCTTGAGTCCTACTCTGTTCAATATTTACATCAATGAGCTTGCGGTGCTACTGGAACAATCTGCAGCACCTGGTCTCACCCTAAACAATAAGGAAGTCAAATCTCTACTCTATGCAGATGACCTGGTGCTGCTGTCACCCACAAAGAAAGGGCTACAGCAACACCTGGACCTGCTGGAGCAATACTGCCAGAACTGGGCCCTGGCAGTAAATTTCTCAAAAACCAGAATTGTTATCTTCCAAAAGAAGGCCAGATGTCAGAAAACCAGACACTATTTCACTCTAGAAAACACCGCCCTAGAGCATTCTTTATACTATGACTATCTAGGACTGAGAATTAGTGCCTCCGGAAACTTTGATTCAGCAGCGAATGCATAAAAAAAAAAAAGCATGACGAGCATTTTTTGCAATTAAAAGACAATTCCATGGAATTAAAATTCGGTGTAATATTTTTGACAGTGATCTTTTCTATTGCATTATATGGGGTATGTGAGGTATGGGGTCCACTCAGTAAACTCAAGTACACTAAACAATAGGGATATGGGATATGGGATAAACAACCAACAGAGACCCTGCATGCTGAATTCTGTATAAATGTATTGAAAATTCAAAAGAAAACTCCAACAAATGTAAGCTGGACAGAATTAGGCCGATTTACACTAATTGTACCGGTTCAAAAAAGATCCCTAAAATTTTGGCTACATCTCCATTCAAGTCCACATAACTCCTCCAATTTGAGGCACTCAAAACCCAAGAGCTCAGCCCTAAAACCAGTACCCTCTGTCAGCTGGTCCTGAAATTAACTAACCCACATTCAATCAATCAACCAGCAAATCAATTTCAGACCAGCACTGCTGACCAAACTCAAATTAGAGTAAACCAAATGATGAAACAAATAAAACACACCTACTTGGAACATTGGGACACTGAAACAAAATCTCAACACAAATTAGAATGCTATCTGACCCTAAAAAGAGAATATGAATTGGCAGATTATCTCTTCACAGTCAGAGATGCAAAGCAGAGACAGATCCTGAACAAGCACAGGCTCAGTGACCACAGTCTAGCCATAGAAAAAGGCAGACATAAAGAAATCAAGGAAACCCAAAAAGAACAGATTATGTGGCCACTGTATGACAGATGAGGTTGAGACAGAGATGCACTTTCTCCTTAAATGTTAAACATTTTTCAAAATCAGAAAATATTATTTTGAGAAATTTGATAATGAAATCCCAAATTTCTCCCAGCTACCCCCTATGGATAAAATTCAAATTGTCTTGGGAGAGGGACATACAGCAACAATTGCAGCAAAATATGTGACAGTCTGCCATAGCCTGAGAGAAAGTGAGAACACAGATACCATAATCTACCTCAGCCCAGTATCTGTATATTCTTTTCTTAATTATAGTTCAAGGTTATGTTCATTGTTGCACGAGAGAGAGAGAGAGAGAGAGAGAGAGAGAGAGAGAGAGAGAGAGAGAGAGTTGCATGGCTCATTCAAGAGCGACTGAGCCTAGATTCTGCGGTGATGTAATGATGATGTAACCTCCCAGTTACCTGATCTGCTCTGTAGGTATGAGCCTGGCTCCTCCCTCACTGCCAGGAGAGAACTGGAACCCTGGTGTGACCCCGCCCACTTCTGTTTGGAGACCGCACAGCTGCTTCAGTGCACTCAGGGCCACTGGCGGCTCTGAGTGGGAAAAGTACCACAGCAGGATCTCCTCACAGGGGGCGCTGTAGAGCACATAAACATGACAGTGTGGAGCAGTGGTCAGGGCAGCAGTGTGGAGCAGTGATCAGAGCAGCAGTGTCGAGCAGTGATCAGAGCAGCAGTGGTCAGATAAGCAGTGTGGAGCAGTGATCAAAGCAGCAGTGTGGAGCAGTGGCCAGAGCAGCAGTGTGGAGCAGTGGTCAGGGCAGCAGTGTGCGGCAGTGATAAGAGCAGCCGTGTGGAGCAGCAGTAGATGCGGTGCATTAGAATAAAACTGACCGTAAATGACAAACGCTCTGCTTTGTGAAACAGTACAGAGAGAAGAGGACAGGGACTGTATCTCCCAGAGCCTTCAACAGTATGGGACAGGGACTGTTACCAACCACCCAGACCTGAGAGAGAGGAGGAGAGTAGGAGATGGAGGAAGAAAGGGGTAAGATGGATAGAGAAAGAGAGGGGAATGAAGAACAAGAGTTATAGATGGGGCAGGGGGTAAGACAGAAAGTTGGAGTTTTCAAGTGTCACAGAAAGACAGGAATTAAGAAAAAATAAGTTAAAGGTACATTTTCACTCAGCAAACAGCAATGATGAACATTTTACACATTACTGTACAGTATTACTGTATTATTATATCACATATGTAGCCTAATATTACGGCAACTGATAATTAGAGTGGATATACTGGACATTTTAATGACCGCCGTCAGACTGAACAGGGGTGTGATGACCTGATAGTAGACGTTACACTCACCTTGTACACATCCTCAACACTGCGAGTCAGCTCCCACTCTGGCACAGAGTCGGGCACCTGGAGACCCCCTGACAGGGAGAGACAGAGGAACAAACTCCCTAAATTACAAATGCTTTAATACAAGAAACCTGACCTAGGAGGGAGAAGCACGGTATAAACTACCTTTTGTTTGCCACAGAGAAGGGGGAAAAAATCAATGTTTTATATAGAACCATCAGTGACTCTGATGTCAGAGCAGTTGGGTTTACTATAAAAACTGACACTGATATACTGGCGTATCCTATAGCGAAGTTCACCGGCAACTGTTCATATATGATAGCTGTGATTGTTGCACCGTTTCCATGACAGAATAGTATATTCAATGGGGAAAATAATTCACATTGTATGCTTAAGAACTGACTGAACACTTCTTAACTCATTCAGTGCCGCGGGCGGCTTCAGTCGACGAGAATACGAACGGTCTAAAGTGCCGAGGGCGACTATAGTCAACCACAGCCGTCTTTTTGACTGCTACACCGGTAAAGAATTCTGGATTTGAGTGGGGGAAAATGAAACCATGACCAATTTACTGTTTTTTTGTGTTTTTTTAACATGGTTTTAGATGGAAACATTCAAAGTTATATATATCCCATGTTTAAAAAAATGTCTAACCATGTAAACCAACATCGGGGTGTGGGATAACACGTCCTTGTCAATTTGTACCAACACGTTTCTGCACCCGTGACCAAGAATATAAATAAATTGAACACAATCAAGTGGGCAATATAACAAACTATGCTACTGCTATGCTACTGTCTCAGTATCGGGAGAAAATTAGTCCCCTTTCAGTCGTTCTACGATCGTCTGGTAAATGTTTAAGTCACAATGGCCTACCATCAATGAGTTTTATAATATCCCTTTCCAAACTTATATTTAATAATTCTCTGATTTCCACCTCTGTCCAGTTATTTTCCATATCTCCTCCAGTGACCATTGTTTTGTTGGTTCCGGTTTTAATTAGTCCCAGGCACCACAGATTTTAGTCTACGTTATTTTTGCCTCAGGATAATGGTTTCTGTTTGAAACGGTTGACACAAAGTAACTCACGTGGAGGGCTAATTTGTATATATCTATACAAATGACCAGTGATTATGTTTATTGTTCATTTTTACATATCTAGTTATGCAAGACCTGAAGTTTGAAGTTGTTCTGATATTGAACTGAACCAGAAGGTGCACTATTTAGTGCCATCGATCCTCATTAACAAAACTTTCTGTTGAATAGGTCAATACATATTAACTGTGACTAACAAGTCTGCACCATTAAGAGCTTCATTCTTTTTCTTTCAGAATATGTGCTGGAACCAAGTAAGAATCCTTCAAAAATATATATTTTTTTTTGGTCGGGGAATTTGTTTGTTTTAAAAAACATTTACACAATTAAACTTTTGGGGCAATAGTCCCAGGCTTTCCTGTCTGATAAACAATCCCAAGCACAGGGGTTCACAGCTCCTGAAGGGTCAGTGAAAATGCTGGGTTTTGTTTCTAGTAGGGATGTTCCTAACGACTAATTTCCCTGACGTTTAAACGGAAGTTTAAACTTAGACTAGTCGACTAGTCTAAAAGTAAGAAAACACTTAGAAAACAGTCAAAATTGAGCACAATTTAATCTATAAGGTTAAACATCGTCTGAAAAAATATTGCGTATATTATAAGAGCCATTTGAAACCGTTAATCACATTCTTCAATAACCAAATCGTATTTTAAATGCCGCTGTGTGGCACTGTGCGCCTTGCATTATGAACACTGCACATTACCCTACAAAACATGACAACAACTCACTAAATAAAAGTTAACAAATAACATTTATTGAAAACAATATTCTACGTAACAAAACATTTTTAGGAAACGTGCCTGATTATAACAACGGCATTTTCATTGGGTGAACGCGATCGCATAGCAAATACAGTAAAAAATAATAATCGGTCATCAGAAAAGCTACCAATAATAGGAACACAAAAAAATAACAATTAGGCCGACTGATCGACGTGACATTAGATTAGTTTTATTGGGCTATTCAACAACGCGATAGGCCTACTTACTCTTTCCACCTCGCTGGTTTAACTTGCAGGGTGAACAGGCTAATGCGTTTTGCTTTTTTTAAATTTCTGGTGCTGACTAGCGAGGGTAGCAACGTTTAATCGACTAGCCGACTAAACGCGCACATCCCTAGTTTCTACCAACCATTTTTAAAAAATGCTGGTTCACTTCTATATCGGACCTTAGTAAAACATTTACACCAATGGCATATTCAATCTGCAGATGTAGCAAGACTGTCAGATCAAGTAAATAATTGTACTGCTAATTGTACTAATAATAATCATAATAATGGCTTGCATTTATATAGAATGTTTTCACACTCAAAGTGCTATACAGTGATAAGTGGGAAACTCTCAACCACCACCAATGTGTTGCACCCACCTGAGTGAAAGACAGCAGCCATTTTGCACCAGAATGCTCACCACACAACAATTTAAGACAATTATACTGGGGGATGATTAGGTGGCAGGTTGAGAGAGCCAGATTAGGAATTTAGCCAGGACACCCGGGAACTCTTTGCAATAAGTGTTGTGGGATCTTTAGTGACCGCAGTGAGTCAGGACGAGGGTTTAACGTCTCATCTGAAAGGCAGTGTCTCCGACAGCACAGTGTCCCCATCACTGCACTGGGCCGTTTGGGTTCATTTGACCGGAGGGAAGATCACCCCTTTCTGGCCCACTAACACCACTTCCAGCAGCAACTTAAGTTTTCCAAGGAGGTCTCCCATCCAAGTATTAACCAAGCCCACACCTGCTTAGCGTCAGCGGAGTAGGGTACATGCTGGTATGGCTGCTGGCATTCATAATTAAGAGCAGAAGTTGGCATGAAATCTCAGAACAAATTGACCCTTGTTATGCATACTTATGCTAGCCTCAATACTGAAGCAAACCACACCCCTCAACTGACCTGTTGGGACCCCACAGCAGGTGAGCGGGTCCAGTAGGGGGGTCAGCAGGTACCGCTGGGCAAGCTCTGGGCACTCCTGTGACATGGTGAGCGCCGCCCTAGTGGCCACTCGCTGAAACCGCAGGGCTGTAAGCTTGTCTGGGAAGTGCAGCAGTTCCAACACCTAAACAAGAACAAAGCACATTCTTACAGAAGAAAACATTTCTGCTGCTGCTTCTGCCTTTTTCATATGCAGACTCAGCAATACTGTGCTTAGTGTGTTATACCTTCCAATTCTGATAGAATGGTTTTCATGGTTTTCTATCCATTTAAAGAGTAACCACGCACTGAAACAACTTATTTTACTTGATAAGTTATGTATTGGGCCACACCAAAATGCTAGTGATTGACTGTAGTCCCAATCTCGAATGTTCAACACAAAGGTTGATGTTTCTCATTTTGCAATAATTACCGAAATCCTGCCCTCAATGGGTTGAACGATATAAGAAATATATGTGACGTGTCAATGGGAGCCACGCCACTCTGGTACTTTGTTTCGTCGTCATTTGGTAACGCCCTTTTATCAGGACATATAAAAGGAGAGAAGTTCAAGACGTCGTGGATAGTGATGGGCGGTTTGGATCTTTGCACAGTCAGAGCGATCTCGTTCTGAAACATCTAATTGTATTGAACGTTTCGAACTTTTAGAGTTTTTTAATGGCGTCAGTTTGATCCGTGATAGCCTACTCAGTATTCGTAGTAGCTAGCCTACATGCACGTTCAACAGTGCTGTCAGTGCCCGCCCCACTAAACTTGCATTTACCAATAACAACGTAAAAGTTTACATTAATAAATATCAGTCACTTGATTTTATACATAAATCCTGCATTCAACTTGTAGGCTAGGCGATGTAAGCTCAATGTGCGAACTTACAGAATTCATTCAGAATTCAGAAGACACTGAACCCCAAATTGCTCCCAATGAGCTGGCTAGCGCCTTGCATGGTGGCTGCCGCCATTGGTGTGTGAATGTGTGTGTGAACGGGTGAGTGAGAGGCCATTGTAAAGCGCTTTGGATAAAGGCGCTATATAAGTGCAGTTATTTACCATTTACCATTTAATGGCATCCATTTATACAGAAGGATATTTACTGAAGCAGCTCACGTTAAGTACCTCGCTGAAGGGTACAACGGCAATTGTACAGCCTGGGAATCGAACCGTCAACCTTTAGTTTACAAGCCCAGTTCCTTACTATACTGCGGCCCTCTTCTGGCACATACCTGTGGGCACACCTGGCTGTAGTACTCCTCTACAGAGAGGGCCTGCTGGGGGCAGGCCGCCAGGACCCTGGCCACCACGTCACACTTCCTCCAGTCCGACGCGGTCGTCTCCGCGCCGGCACCCCCCGCTGGACGGAGCGGGAACAGGCAGGAGACGGGTGAGTGACAGAGAGGGGGAAAGAGGAGCAAATGGGAGAACGAGGCTTCATAACACCAAAATTAGACAGAGGCACCATTTGCCATCAGTGAATCGCTGATTAGAACCGATCACTGTGGCTTGCTTTGGGGAGCAAACAGGTCAGAGATTGACAGCTCACACAGCTCACACTCTCTCCCATCAGTAGCAGGAAGAGAGCAAGAGAGGAAATCTCCACTGAAGTAGGGTTACCTCCCCACTTTCCCACCAGTCTGCTAGTGCCAAGTGTAACCTATAGATCCCTGCCAGTCCCCGCCCCTCTCGCCCCCACCACCCTATTTTCCTTGCAAACAAACACGCACACAAAGAAACTGCACGCAACGCACGCACGCGCCTCGCTCACCTCCTGCTCCCTCCAGCACGGCTCTCAGCACAGCCTGCACTCCGCTGGGCTGCATCAGTCTCTCTGAAAGGAGCTGACCACACAGCCGCCGCAGCCAGGGAGGGGCCTGGGCCAGGAGCTGCCGGGGACCGCCTCCCCCTCGGCCTGCGGGAGGGGCCTAGAGGAGGCAAGCGCACGGTGAGGCTAGGCTACAAGAGCACAAATCAACAGAAAACACATCCAAACTGCACTAATAAGAAAAGCAGCATTCACACTGAAAGGAACACTAAAACAATATCCACACTGCAATGATAATGGAAACCGCATACCCTGTACTGATACAGACACAGAAAACGCATCCGCATGGATTCCACATACACCACAGAAAACACATCAGACTGAAGCCAACACAGAATCCACATTCACAGTGCAGCAAATAAGCCTACGGAAACGGGAATTCACACTGAAGCAAACACAGCAACCACATCCACACTGACACGTTCACAATAACCACCACATCCATACTGACCACAGAATCCGCAGGCAAACAACAGAGAACACACAGACCAGAAGTTTCATTTGTGCTTCAGCAAACACTGGAACTGCACTCACACTCTTGACAAACACAGAAACTCCATGTATCCATGTAGCCTGCAGGAAACCATATTCACACTACAGCAGACGTGGTGGTGATACTATAGGGCCTGCTTGTACACGACCCCACTCTGCAGCACACCGATCATCGTAAACCCTGCGAAGGCCGTCCTTGCAAGAACAGTCACATCAGCAAGAGTCGCACGACCCTTCGCTTCCACGCCTACCAATAAGATCAAGCCACCATGTACCTGCTTGGGACCCCCTTGGAGAATCAGGAGCTCCTTAATGACAATTGGCTGGTACACCTTTCCCAGAATGCCCTGCAGTGCTTTCCTACAGTTCCGACGCTCTTCCATGCCGATGCCCTTTGACACAAGACAATAACTGCAGTGAAACACTACACTACATAAGAAGGATGCTAAACACATGTTAGTCAACATTCTGGATGACCTGCACCCACCCCCCTTCCCAAGTCACCATCTTCTTACTCAATTCCCAAGGTCTATTCAAAAGACAGTATTCAGCATCTCATTCCAGTTTTTTCAAATATAAGCAATATATTACCGTAAGGAAAAAAATCTGTGATATATACAAATGTATGTGATTCAAAATGGGTAGAGGGTAGCCAGGAAGAATAGCCAGAAAATATCCACCATCTGTGTTGTTCTATTTGTTGCAACCAACATGCCTTGTGATTGGTGGAAGTCTCCTCAGATTTCTATTCAAAAGCTGGTAACTACAGTGTTCTACGCTGACTACACCCATGTCCCAACCATATCTTATTATCCCCGTGCATAGCCAGAAAGTATAGCCAGAAAGTATCCACCAATCGCAAGATTCGCAACTGGTGTTATTCTACTGGTTGCTGCGAACATATTCAGTGATTGGTGGTGCTCCTCTCTCTCTTTTGTACACATATGCAAAGTCAAGACCGCCTTATCCCTATTTTAGTATCCCTCACAGAGACCCAAGAAGATGAGACGTGTGCGGTAGTGGTACCTTTTCGCTCTCGGCACCGGCCCCCTCTGGCCGGTGCGGACAGTGCCCCAACTGGCAGAGGCCCGCCATGACATCACCCAGATGTCGCGTGTAGATGAGCGTGGCGAGGGACGACAGCTCTGCCAGCTCCAGCAGTGCACACGTGGCGGTCAAGAGCCGCCCGTCACGGATGGAGGCCCCGACCCCACGCACCACCCCCTCCACAGCCGCCCCAAATGCCAACCTGCGCCCCAGAGCCACACCCACCCCAGGGGCCAGGTAGGGGCAGAGGCCCAGCGTGACCACAAACTGCAGTGTCGCCCCAACGGCCTTCTGCTGGCTCACGCTGAGGACGTCTGGGGAGAGAGGTGGAGCCACCTCTGGGAGGCGGGGCCCGGGAGGGGCCGCCGTGGGTCGGAAAGCCTCCAGCAGGCGGGACAGGTGGCGTGCCAAGCCGAGCAACAGAAGCAGACACTCCTGTGTGAACCTCCAGGTGAGCTCCTGCGTCTCCTCATACCACGCCACCTCAAGCCGAACCTCATCCCGCAGAGCACGTGCCTCCACCAGACCTGGCTCCGCCTGCAGGCGAGCCTCCAGCTGCTCCAGGTTTGACTGCAGTGCGTGCAGCAGTGCCCCCTGCTGGGATGACTGTGCACTGCTCACATGAGTATCTAGAGGGGGTTGATATATGGAAATACAAACCATTAACAAATATTTTTCTGACAATTGTTAAATGAATTGATAATTGCTGATACATTCCAATTAAATTATTGAATTTGGAATTGCAATTACCGACAAGATATAGAATATGAATTTTACTGAAGTCCAAATTAATTCATCCAAATTAACCAAATCCATTTATTTAGTATGAGGTTGTGTAGAAATGCAGGAAATTCGTTTTAAAAGGCTCAATTTTGGGGGGAGGGATGACCCCCAGACCCCCCACTACTGCGTCCCCCTTTTTGCCCCCCAATCAAACCAGTCTAGCAACGGCCCTGGTACTGAGTGCTCTCTCACATTGCGACAGAATGACTGACTCAATACGACCTGTTCAATAGTGTGGAACGACTCTAGGGGGCGCAATCCAACTGTCGCTTGCGTAGTCGCATATTTATGCGACAAAAAAGGTGTCACACGACATTTCGCATTTATACTTCGGCGGGGAGGGTTGCACAGAAGAAGAAAAAAAGCCATAAAGTTATATTGTATTTTTAAATTATGATGTGAACATCCAATTAGCACAGTTGTTTACTAAATAATTTTACAAAAGTGGTGTTTAACCTGCAATATGCCCTTTAAGTTTACGTAATTTTTGTGACGGTCCCTTGAAAGGAGCCCTGTTTAGAACGAAACACACATGTATGTGAAATTAAATTTAAAAACTGGACTATTTGCCAGAAACATCTGTTATAGTATGACGACTGCGATCCCTAGGTTAGTAACAGTCATTCTTTACAGCAAAGTAACCTAATGTTTTTTTTGAAGAGCCATTTTACGTTCGAAAACCAAATCGAATAAATCCTAATTCTACTCAGCACGCATTGTACTTTCTAATAATACCAGGCAGCAGCACATTAAGGTAATTTAGTCAGCTTGCAAAATGTATTTAGCTATTGCAGGGATTCCAGAAGCTTGATATCTAGCGTGACGTTACCAATGTGCTCCATAACTGTGGGTTAGGTAACGTTAAGTCAAGCACTGGCTTAGCTCCAAGCTAACTACTACCAACTTAACGTTAACGTTAGCCAATCAAAGAACTTTCCGCTGATTAGCAAGACAGTTGTAAACCCACTACATGCTTAATAACCTATAGCCAGTTTTCTGACCTGTCTCGTTCAGGTTAACGTTACGTGTTAGCTACATAACGTTAGACCAAATATTACATATAAAATACATATCGGTAGCTAATTTAACTTCCACCATAATTCTGCTTGAACTGGACATCACTGACCTCCAATAGGTTTCGTCAAGATACAGAGAGCTTCCACAATAGCCGCTGTCATTTTAAACGCGAATTTTCTGGGTTTTCTTTTGTAATTTTCTTCACCCGAAGCAAAATACAGCAAGCGTGGTGGTACTGGCGCGTTCAATAATACGTCATTCAATATGATATAACTTTCTACTGCCACCTAGTGGTACATAATCCCGAATAACAGCAACCAGCAACCCCAGCCTCACCCCACTCTGTCAGGCCTGCTTTGTTCCGAGTTGTGTTGTAGCCAACTCCTCTTACTGGAGGTGTATAATTCCATCACGACTCAGGCTGTGACCAAATATGATCCTTGTTCCCTGCCCCCTGTCCACTCAGATCCCTGTCTACTATGTGCCCACTCCCATGCTAACCATGTAGCAATTGGAGCCATTTTTACACATAAGCCCCCCCCCCATTTTAGGGCAGCACAGGTAATTGGACACATGATCATAAACTTAAATAGTCATCATATTTAATATTTGGTTGCATATCATTTGCACTAGATTTTTAAAAATAAAAAACAGACTTACAGCACTGTCCCACTCTATCTGACAGCTATAGCTTGAGTGGGACCAAGGTTTTCAGCTAGAATGGGACACTTTCTTCAGGTAAAAACTGCGCACAAAATTACACATTTAACCAATACCCTTTAATTTATTTTTACATAATTTTTTTTTTAAGTAACATGCACAGAGATGTTACGAGTACACAATGTACTTATAAACCTGGGCCCGACTGTGTTTAAAAACTGATTTGCAGTGTGTTTCCTGTCTTGCAGATTAACTAAAAACACAAAAAAAAGAACACAGAAAGAACATCTACAGAAAGAACACATTTAATGAAAGCAGAAAATGATGAATAAGATAAGAGACAAAAAAGGAAGTTTGATTTTTGGAAGTTTCCAGAAAAATTTTCAACCTATGTGCTGTTGTAGAACAACAATAACACAGTATTATAAAAACAGGAATTCATAACCTGCGGAAAAAGAAACAATACTTCACAGTTACTTCAAAAGATGAAAACAGTCACGTCTTCCCCTGTGTCTGAGGCCAGGATAGCCTGATACAGCTGACCTTTAAGGTGGAGTAGCTACTTGCTGGTCAACAGGAAACTAAATATGATGAAACTGGCTGACAAAGCGGACAGCACGCCAATCTCTATTAAGAGATATGAAATGAAACACAAAAGAACCACTCCTACAAGACACAAAAAAGCATACAAAGGAAATATTGAGATGAGCCTAATCGTTTTTGAGCCAAGAGCCACTTGTTACAATAGGCGACCTAGAACGCCGTCAAATGAAAGATCAGTATAGTTATGTAGGAAGTAGAACATACAGAAATATTGTTTGATTGTGAACGAGCTGACGGCTGGCTCCCTGCACACAACCCGCTCTAGTTCACTTTGCTGTTCAGTCAAGCCACGCAGAGCGAACACCGTGCCCCACACAGAGGGTGAAGAGTGAGACGAGAAGTGAAATGATGTTCACCAAATGAGGTTATGCTTTTAGAACAAACCAGAGCTTGTTTTTCACACGTTCATGTGGGTGAGTGAAGCAGGTGGCGCATCACCAATTCAATGTGCGGGAATGACGGGTTGGCAGTTTGGTGTTTTGAGCATGTGTTGTTTGGGAACAAAGCATATATCATTCCTCAACACAGAGATAGACATTCGCGTCAGATACGGTGTGCCATGTCAGGCTATCTGAGGGTATTGAATAGAAAACCGGTGCACTGAAAGTTACTGCGGAACCTGTGTTGTGTTTCAGTGGGGTCAGATCTGCCAGACTCTAGCAGCTTCTACCCCCAGGGAGTCAGGCTCCTGAACTCCCTGATACCTCCCTCCCTCCATCCACTCTCTCTTAATAAACAGAGCTGAACTGCCCTGCCCCCTGCCCCCCTCCCTCCCTCCCTATTTGCTTATCATTTTAAACTGCCCAGTGTATTTATGGTACTATTTATTGCATCTAATGCACTATGGGTTATGGGTAGTTTTGTGTATAACTCCTTGTCATGTTTAAATGGCACTACATTAGTCTTGTGTACTACACCTGTCTGTATGTTGTGTATATAGCACTGTGGTTCTGGGGGAATGGCATTTCGTTCATCCATATACTGTGTACTGTATATGGTGGGATGACAATAAACTGATTGATTGATTTGATTTGATTTGATTGATTGATTGGTTGATTGATCTTGCCGCTGGCCCAGTGTGACTGCAATAAACTTTTACTTTCTTTTGTAAAGTGTTTGTTGTGTAGCAGATGTGGAAATTTCATCAGAAAGTAAAAGTCCTCATTAGCACAATTCTTCAGCCAGCAGGTAGAGATAATTAGTGAAATCAGCTGGCTGAGTTCATGGGTAGACCCTTAGACCTCGGTTGCATAGTGAGTTCTTACATTGTCCTAACTTTGATGCCACACACACACACACACACACACACACACACACACACACACACACAACCTCATCCATAGTGATATTTGTCAAGTATAAAATCACAAATTGGAAAAAGGCTAATTAATAGGCTGGAGCTCATCCCAGCATAATGGGTGAAAGGCGGGACACCCTGGACAGGTCACCAATCCATCACAGGGTCCAAACGCCATTCACTCACACATTCAAACGCCAAAGACAATTTAGACTCACCAATGAATCTAAGCTGTGTTTGGACTGTGGCAGAACACTCTCACAGATACTGGGATAAAATGCAAACACAGAAAGGCCCTTGGCTCTAGGTTTTGATCTCGGCACTTTGTTCTTTTTTACTGTGAGGTGACGTGCGGCCCCCAGATAGCTTCCCCAAAGCAAAATACAGTAGACTTGTGGTGGCGCGTTCACCAAAATGTAATTCAATATAATATTACTCTCTAATGCCTCCTAGTGGTACACATTACATAATAAAGGGTAGCAAACCAGACTAACTACAAAATAATTTTTATTTGAGAGTCAAAAATCAATCACATAATAAGTGAGGTTAATGTAAAGCTAAAATAATCATATGTTGATGTTAAACATAGATCCCACAGATACAATTTCATAGATACAATTTCACAAGTGGCAGCTTGCTTCAGTCAGCTTGCTAATCACATGCAACAGAAGAAAACTAAGATTGAATATTTAACTTCAATGAATGCAACACATTTTTTCACAAAATGTAATCTCGTCCATCCAATAATTATTTGTAATGCCAATTGTGATAAACCATTTAAAAAACATAATCCTAAGTATAATTAGTTCAGCAAACACACCTCACAAACACAATTAAATAGGATGAGACATAGTCTACAATTTTAAAAAAACAATAAATGACGCCAACAGGAGAGTCATTGCCGCAGTTACACATTTCAAGGTATTACATCCACGTAAATAAATAATAAAATTATGACATAAATAGGTATAGCAGTAATATACTCTTAAGACCAGGCAATCCATTGTTCAAGAGCCATATATTCTACTACACTGAAAACTACACCAAAAAATACATTTAATTAAATTATTATTTAAAAAAAAAAATATTTCACTACAGCATGTTTTTGTCATTCAAGACACTTGCATTATGTCAAAAAATTTTTTTAAATACTATAACTTCTTTTCTGCCGGGTCTCAGGAGGATATAACAATATAAATACTTTATAAATTTCTCCAACATTACAACGTTACACCACGTTTGGAAATTACGTCATAATTTAACCACATGTAAAACCACGTTTTTTCGTTCGCTTACTGCATAAACACGACAGTGTTATATATTAAAATAAAGCTGGTGCATTTTAAAACAAACACAACATAATGTGAGAAAAGTCACTACATGGTTTTTCAGTAGTCTATATAGGCCTATCATCTATGAGAGTTAAAGCGCGTTGGTCTAACGCAGGTGCATGCAATAGGCTGGCTGACAGAAAAGACTTTGAATGTATACATTGTCTGGTTGTGAGGACATACGACCCTTTTCAAGACCTCCTTACTGTACATCACCGGCACCGAGATATATGACCTGTTCTCGGTTCCGTTAATGATACATCCTTCACACAGGCATTCGGCTACAGGAATGTCGACAGGGTACCTTTCCTCATCATGGTTATTGCTGTGAGACAAAATCAGGAATACAATATTATAATATTATTACTATTAACAATACTACTAATACTCCTAATAACAATAATAATAATAATTTAATATTATTATTATTATTAGGCTATTATTATTATTAGGCCTATTATTATTATTATTATTATTATTATCGCGATGAACCGCCGCAGAGCGCAGGCAAAATGTGACTCAGAAATTCTTCGCCCATCAACAAGCAATTCAGGCAAACATCGCTATAATAGTTAAAAGTTATTTGCACAGTCTTCGAGCCTGCCCGGTCATCGAGACAAATGTGCGCATTTGTGCAAGTGCTATTAAATATATTTAAAATATTAATAGCATACAGGAGATTGCGTCGAAATTGGCGAGAGGATTAATGTAATCCATTCTGATTCCGAAAGCAAACATGCGCTGTCTTACCTGACTCGCCAGGGGGACACTGAGCGATGTCTGTATTGCTCTGAAGAATAGTCTAGCTTTAACTTGGAACATTCAGCCTTTGGTTGCGGTTTGGTAGGACTCAGAACTTCCGGTGCCACAGTGCCGTAATTGTGCCGACTTCTCTTCAGCAGCCGCTGGGCAAATTTCTTCAAGTTGTCATCCTTATTGAAACACCTGGGATTTTTATTGGAAGGCCAAGCTTCAGAGAATCCAGGAAAAGCCATGAAGTATGGAAATATAACCGACAATATAAACTGTGGCAAAACCTGTATTAAACAAATAAACAAAATTAGTAGACTATTCGGGTCTCAAATAGCATTGTTCGGATATATAATTTAACGTTATAGTGTGTAGTACCGTAAAAACATACATTTCCACGTGGAATCGCCTGTGCAATATTCAGCATAACCATTGATAAAATGTAATACAATTAATGGAGGGGTGTGAATTTTATTCTGACTTACCCTCATCCTCTTGAACAAGTCAAGAAAACTTTTCAAGTTTTGATGTATACAACCGTTAGGGCAGGTGTCTCGGTGCTTCTGTGCCATATTCTGACTTCAATAGGCTATATATAGCCTAGTGGCTGGGGAAACCCGGCGATGTAGAAGGAAATGGGAATAAACACAATTAGTTCCGCGCTTCCTTTTCCCAAAGTGCACAGGCAGGTTGCTACCCCTATAGATGCAGGGCATAAGTTCCCGCCTCAGGGCGGACCTATCCTGAGGCGCACTGGGTTGAATTAATTATTTTGTAAAAGTACAGATATCTCAAAATGTCAGACTACAGTCTGTTAGATTACACACTGGATGTTGTTCACTAGAAATGTAAATAAAGGTTTTAATTCTTAAAACGTTTCCAAGTAAAACCTAGAAGCAACCTTTTTAAGAGACCCTTGAATGTTTGATTTAGTTTCTACCAGGGATTACCCAGCAGACAAAACCTGGCATCAGGTACCCCGTTTTAACTGACATCCCATTTCAAATGCAGAAATGATCTTCTATGAGATTACCTCTGATCATGGAAATCAACGCAGAAAAATTTGTTTTCATAGAGTAATAAATGGAAACATATTTTAATTTATCAATTAAATCAAAAAACAAAATGTATCATTATTATTAAATCAAAAGATCCCAGTATATGCCATTAAAAATAATCAGTTTCAGTTTGCATGTATTAAAAATTGTGATGGGAGGTATGCCATCTGCCAGGTTAAGGCTTGGTGGGGCATGCCCCATACATATACAGCACAGAGTTTGGCATTACACTTACACAGTAAAATGCTCAGGTTTCAATCAACTCTAACAGAGTACATTTTACTCTCTGTGGGCGGCACGATGGTGCAGTGGGTAGAACTGTCACCTTACAGCAAGAAGGTTTCGAGTTCGAATCCCGGCCGAGGGCTTTTCGGTGTGGAGTTTGCATGTTCTTCCCGGGTCAGCGTGGGTTTCCTCCGGGTACTCTGGTTTCATCTCACAGTCCACAGACATGCAGGTTAGACTAATTTGAGACTCTAAATTGCCCATAGGTGTGAGTGAGTAATGTGTGTGCCCTGCGATGGATTGGCGACCTGTCAAGGGTGTATTCCTGCCTCTCGGCCACTGCATGCTGGGATAGGCTTCGGCTCCAGCCCCCTGACCAGGAATAAGAGGGTTAGATAATGGATGGACGGATGGAGTTTGAACCCACATAAAACTATTGTAATAAATAAAAAAATTGACAGTTAACGTGTTGCCTTTTATCCCTAAATATTAAACCATCTAATTTTAGCCCCAGAGGTGGATTTGGTGTTTTAGAATGATTTATTAAATCAGTACGTATTGGAATAGGAAAAGTAAGGGAATTGAATTGGATTGGATGAATGATTTTTGAATTTGGATTTGGATTTGGACAATGATTTGGATTACGAATTGGATTGTAGTTAAGGTTTTTAGACATGGATAATTTTAGAGTTGATATAATTTAAAATGTTTAAACGTTTAAAACCCGTAGGAGAAAGTGGCACCAGAATCACCCACAAAAAAATCAGGTAAAAAAATAAAATCGCTTGTTCTTACATTTTATACAACTACCCCACACAATACCTTTGTATACAAAGTTGGCTGAGGATTGTTCCCATGCATCTCCTTCCAATTATGTACCAAAGTTACTGACCACATATAAGAAATTTGTCATCTGATATTAGTTTTATAATTAATTTTAAACGTATATTTTTAAGTTCACGTTTACTTCATTTTACTCAGATTATTAGTTTTATCCACTTACTTTAATTGAAGTATTCCCCTTTGTAATATACCTCCATGATGGAACTGGACACCACCAGTATCATCTAGTAGTAGCATTAATCTATAGAGAGCATTAACTTTGTATATACAGTATATACTGTATTATATACAAAGAATGTAGCTGGAATACAAAACACCTGTTGCTTTTTCGTCAGGACAGTGATACTAGTGGCTACAGTTTAAAGTGCAGTTTAAAATAGTTTGCATATATATATATATATATATATATATATATATATATATATATATATACATACAGGTGCAGCTCAAAAAATTTGAATATCGTAAAAAAGTTCAATATTTTTTGTCACTCATGTCAGAAAGTGAAACTCATATATTATATAGATTCATTACACATAGAGTGAAATATTTCAAGCCTTTATTTCTTGTAATTTTGATGATTATGGCTTACAGGTAATGAAAACCCAAATTCAGTGTCTCAGAAAATTAGAATATTACATAAGATCAATAAAAAAGGTTATTTTAAACAGAAATGTCAGCCTTCTGAAAAGTATGTTCATTTCTATGCACTCAATACTTGGTTGGGGCTCCTTTTGCATGAATTACTGCATCAATGCGGCGTGGCATGGAGGCGATCAGCCTGTGGCACTGCTGAGGTGTAATGGAAGCCCAGGTTGCTTTGATAGCGGCCTTCAGGTCGTCTGCATTGTTGGGTCTGGTGTCTCTCATCTTCCTCTTGACAATACCCCATAGATTCTCAATGGGGTTCAGGTCAGGTGAGTTTGCTGGCCAATCAAGCACAGTAATACCATAGTCAATGAACCAGCTTTTGGTACTTTTGGCAGTGTGGGCAGGTGCCAAGTCCTGCTGGAAAATGAAATCAGCATCTCCATAAAGCTTGTCTGAATTTGGGTTTTCATTACCTGTAAGCCATAATCATCAAAATTACAAGAAATAAAGGCTTGAAATATTTCACTAATGAATCTATATAATATATGAGTTTCACTTTCTGAAATGATTGACAAAAAATATTGAACTTTTTCACGATATTCTAATTTTTTGAACTGCACCTGTATATATATATATATACACACTGCTCAAAAAAATTAAGGGAACACTTAATCAACACAGTATAACACCAAGTCAATTAAACTTCTGCGATATCGATCTGTCCAGTTAGGTAGCGTAAACGATTGCGAATCAATTGCACCTGCTTTGGTGCAAATGAAAGTGACAACAGATGGACAGGAGAGGCAACAGCAAGACAACCCCCCAAAAAGTAAATGATTTTGCAGGTGGTGGCCACAGACCATTTCTCTCTCCTTATCCTTCCTGACTGATTTTTCTCTAGTTTTGCATTTTGCTAGTGCCCTTGTCACTACAGGTAGCATGAGGCGGTACCCGCAGCCCATTCAGGTTGCACAGGTAGTCCAGCTCCTCCAGGATGGCACATCCATATGTGCCGTCGCAAGAAGGTTTGCTGTGTCTCCCAGCAGTCTCAAGAGCGTGGAGGAGATACCGGGAGATGGGCCAATACACGAGGAAAGCTGGACAGGGCCATAGAAGGGCAACAACACAGCGGCAGGACCGGTATCTGCTACTTTGTGCGAGGAGGAACAGGAGGAACACTGCCAGAGCCCTACAAAATGACCTCCAGCGGGCTACTCGTGTGCATGTTTCTGACGAAACTGTCAGAAACAGACTCCATGAGGGCGGCATGAGGGCCCGACGTCCTGTAGTGGGACCTGTGCTCACAGCCCAGCACCGTGCAGCTCGATTGGCATTTGCCTGAAAATGACCCGTGCAGGAGGGGTGGCGTCGGTTCTCGGTCAGGTGAGTGTACAATCACCTGATTGGGAAACCGGCGCCGCTTGTGAAGCCTGGATAAGGAGGCTGCTCCCACACACCAATGTGGCCGATTTCCTCTCACACATAGCCTACAGCAAAGGCCCCGCTCGCAAGGTGGGGAGATTATGCTGACCCTTTTTCTATTAATAAATTATTGTTAAAACGTATGTCCTGTGTGGTCTCCATTTGTTTATGTCCTGTTTTCTGGCTGGGCATTACAAATGGTGGCAGTGGTGGGATACAGTGGGTGTATATATATATATATATATATATATATATAATGTAAATATACAGGTAGACAAAATATCGGAATCACCGCTGAAAAATGGCTTTAACTTTGAAGCATCTAAACCACAATTACAAAAGCATCTACACAGGTGATTCCTATCAATTTTAATGCTAATTAGCAGCATGTGTCTGCTTAAAAGAGGTCTAACCAGCAGCACTTTGCGAGGTAAGTCTCCAAAGCAAGATGAGGATACTAACAGAGTTCTAAAGGGGTCAAATGCAATTAGGTGCCCGAATTGCAGGTGCGTCGGTCACAAAAACTGAAAAATTAGGTGGGAGGTGGCAAGGGGAACAGTGTCAAAAATGATGCCAACATATGCCCAACACCAAAAAACAGCATCAGCAAAAAAGAACTGTGGCCACAAGTCAAAGCTTTCTGACAGGGACAGACGGACACTTGGTAGGATAGTTGCTAATAACCACAGAACTACAGCTCTAAAAATCACCAAGGAATTGAATCAATCCATATCTGATCCAGTCTCAACAAAAACAGTCCGTCGTGAGCTTCACAAAGCTGGTATGTCTGGCGTGGCTGCAATTTGGAAACCACTACTCGTTATTAGTTACTAAATATTCCGTTTTTGTAGGTGTTTAAGATATTTTGTCCACCCCCTGTATATCAGTATTTAAAACGTAAAAAAATAGTAGTAGCATTAATCTATGCAGAGCATTAACTTTGTATTTCAGCCTGTGGCGGGCGGCGATGCTGATGTTTACTTCTGGTGCTTTTTTCTTTTCACTCGCTCTCCTTCTCTCATTTTCTCTCTCTCAAACACACACACAAATGCTCACCCACAGGATTAACTGTCATCAGGAAGCATGTGGTGATACCTGTAGGGAGTGGGTAGTGTGTGTCGGTAAGGGAGATGGGAGACTTAAGAAAACAATGATGCAACCAACATAAACATACTAAAAGGTATGCAAAACATCACACACATAATCTGGCTTCCCCGTTCGACTCCCCACCTCTGCCTTTCCACCTCCACATTCCAGAAACTCCCAAAGCTCAGCTACACCTGGGCTACATTTGCACTATGTACGTCGCTCTGGATAAGAGCGTCTGCTAAATGTCTATAACGTAATGTAATGTACATGCATATGGGCAACACGTCATATTATTCAACATATCAATTCATTTATTTTATACGTAGGCGTTGGTTTCAAAGTTCGCACTCGGTGTTTGGCTTTCAGATCAATGAACCAAAGGGGCTCAGGAATAATGCAGAGGCTTACAGGACAGGGTTGGCAGAATTTTTCCCACATCCCTTTTCTTCTTTCATCACACACTACTGCTACACATCCTGTAGTGACTGTACAAGGTGCAGAGGGGCAATGGCTGACAAGTCAGCAGAAGATACCGATTACACATCCACAATGCTAAGTCAAACTTACTATAGACGGAGTTCTTAGAAATGGTAGCCAACTGACATTTGAGTTGCCAGTATTCCCTAGCTCGAATACAGAACTTTGCTGCTAATGGATGATAGCACCGTGATTTATTTTTGTACTTAATAAGTATAGATGGGCTAAATGGCCTGTTCTCTTCATGTGGTCTTGTGGTCTTATGCATGCTAAGGTAATATTATACAATACTATTTGATGCTGCTATTTAGCAAATTATTACATGTGTGACCAGTGACGTTCCTGGGTCATTTAGTGCCCTAGGCGAGACTACAAATGGGCACCCCACACCGAAAAGTGTGGCCCAGCCCCGCCATGAAAACCTGAAAACATTGTCATGTTCCCATTTGCTGCCCGTCCTGTGTCGCCTATGCCTTGGACTGCATGTGACATATAACAACTCGAATTTTGTAAGCAATTGAGAAAACATTACATACAGGACAAATTCTTTTTGGCTGAAATACGGGATGTCCCAGCTTACACAGGGCTGTTTGGCAACCCCTAAATTCCATACAACTTTCGTAGAACCGAAAATCACAGCATGCCTTCAGCCTACTGTCATAGCAATCTAAATAAAACTCAGAGCAAACACTGATATTTTCATAGGGGGCAGATCAGTCATGTCTCTGGCAGCATCCCACTCAAACAGCTCTACAACTCACGTGAACACAAAGCTTTGGCCAAAACAAACTCCACCAAACAAGAAATAAAAAGCAAAATATACAATCAGCGGCCACTTTATTCAGTACCCCTATCTATTACTAGGCAGGAGCCCCCTTTGCCTCCAGAACAGGCCAAATTCTTCTCTGAATGGATTCAACAATGTGGATTTATCAATGGACACTTTATGTGGTACACCTATCTAGTACCGAGCAAGACCCCTTTTGCCTCGAGAAGTGCCTGAATTATTTGCGGCACGGATTCAACAAGGATCTGTAAAAATTCCTTCGGGGTTTTGGTCCATGCCGACTCGATAGCAGTTCTTGCAGATTTTGCGGCCGCGCATTCGCGCTGCGAACGTCCCGTTCCGCCTCGTCCCAGAGCTGTTCCGTTGGATCGAGACGCGGAGACTGCGCCGGACATTGGAGTGAACTGAAGCCGCTATCGTGTTTGCGGAAGCAGCTTGTGATGACGGGTGCTTTTTGGTACGGTGCGTTATCCTGCTGGAAGTGTCCATTTTGAAAATGGGTAGACCATGGCCATAAAGGGATGCATACGGACCAGCAACAATACTTACTGTAGATAAGCTGTGGCATTCAAATGATGCTCAGTTGGTATTAAGGTGCCTAATATAATAATAATAATAATTGATAGGTTTTATATAGCGCTTCTCTAAGTACCCAAAGACGCTTCACATTTTTGATGAGGGGGAAACTCGTCTCTACCACCACCAATATGTGCCAAGAAAACATTCCACACACCATGACAAGGTCACGGGACCCCATTACAGCCTAGTTTCTTGAAGCCTTAACCTATTCTGTTCTATAGAAATAATAATAAATCGTCATCCTCATCATAACAACACAATTCTCATTTATCAATGGGATGTGGGGACAAAAGAGATTTGATTTGCGCTGGAACATCGGAGGTTTTCGTTGTGCGTTTGTGTATAGTTCTTACATTGTTCTCTCAAAAGTAAAGCCTTGTACGATATCCAGGTTAAGTACAGGTACAACTACAATCCCTAGCACGGGGGCCGAATGTGTGTCATTCATGGTGGCTGTTCCTGAATTGCAACGGCACACTAATGCACCTAGGAGACACATGCACCTGTCAAATTTTGACACCAGTGGAACTGGAATGTCATTGAAAGTCCAAGTCCTACTCCTACCCAAATTCTTTTTAACTTATACACTTGAGCAAAGGCAACGGTATGCAGAAAAAGCACAACGTTCGACCATCACATGACACTGTGCGAAGAGAATTACCCATTATCATTTACGTGGTGTGATCGTACCATCCTTGCAGAATTCCAGATATCACAATCCATACTGTGGTGGCCCAACACCCTAATCCTTGACTTTCCGTAGTTTTTCAGTTTTTTTTTACAATTTCATATTTTTTTCCTCATCAGTGATGTTACTCAGCTTTTCTCGTTGACTGAATGTATGTATCGATTTTCCCCCGGGAATTCGTTGAGACCACCAAAAAAACTGATATTGATCAGTCATCCCAAAAAAAACTTGAGTACTGTGTACCTCGGTACCCCGAGCTCACCGTTTTCCCCACAAAGGTGACAGAATCATGTTTTTCATCACTCAACACCAACCAGCATTGTATTCAAACCAGCATGGGCAAGAGTGGGAGCTGTAGAGCACCAACTCCCTCAGGCATGCGCACTTCTCCGGTGACCAGTGCAGTCCGTTACAATGATAACAGAGTGCGTGGGAGTTCCAGGAAAAAAAACATAGGATTATATGTCAATATAATAAGCAATGCCGGTTCCCCCTGCCACTGTGACGTAAAAACTGTAAACAACAAAATAAAAATTCCCAAACAATACTGATATGCCGGACAGGATATGTTTGCTATCTAACATGGAAGTCTGGCTCATGCTCTCGCCAAGGGGACACTGTAACTGTATTGATTTGAGGTTATTAATTTGTGGGCGGAAGGTAAAGAAACTCATACATCATTCCGGCGCTGCGATAAGAGTATGTCAGTTTCCACGGCAACAGCTTCCAACAGCCGTCTCAGTGCAAACGAATAATTAAAAATGATTACTCTTTCTTTTATCAAAGGTTCAAGTTCAACAAGTGTAAAGCTGCTATATTTGTTTGGTTTTCAAACCACAGGGGGACTGCCGTGCAGCCTATGACACCTGTTTAAGGCTTACTAGAGGCAGAAGACAGGGTTTATGGGTAATGTAACGCAAACTCTGCCATGTAGACGCTGGGGGGCTTTAAAGACAATTTGTTAATTTAATCAAGAAAATACATTTGTCACTCATTTTATTTAGACAGAATGCAATAATCAGCAATTATCAAGATAAGGAAAGTATTGCAAACTATTTTATCAACTTAAACGGTGCTGTATTGCATGGGTTATCAAATTCGCCTGTGGGGGACCCGTGTTCATGTTGCTTTTCCGTTCCAATTACAACAGCGACATCTGAATTGCAACAAACCCTTCATTACTCCTAATGCTATTTAATGTCAACTGAAAGATTTACGGTCTTACGTGTGAAACACTACGCATGCCTTGTTCATGTTTTTGCATCTTGTCATTTTTCATCGGTCAGATCAGATAATGCTGTCATTTTCAGTAACGTGCATATGAAGTATTCTTTCACAAAGAGGTTCTTTCTTCTTCTTTAAAAAAAAAAAAAAAAGTTTAAACGTTTGACAGGTAAAATAAATTAGATCCACACTGATGAAAGTGCTGACACCTGGTTACGGAAATGAACTCAACGAGCCAAAACCTGCATGCAATTAAGAAACATTCTGAAAGAAACTAAACATTTAAAAAAACATTAACTCTAGTTGTAACAAAATCGGCATACCGACATACAGGTTCAAGTCCAAATCTGTCCTGGGCTGAGTGTTGAGTGAGGGTTGTGGCTCAACATCTAAACTGATTTCAAATTTGTTCAGCTCTGAATCAAACTCAATTTATCGACACATCTCCCCACCTGTCTCTGATCTGCAATCTTGGCAAACACCACCAAAACAAAAAAGATTTTGAAGGATAAATTAGATCAATTATGGGGTTTTTACTGCAGCTTTAAGTTAGCTTTATAGTGCTCCTGGAGGGCCGTATTGGTTTCAAAATTTCTTGATTAAACTGGTCATCTTTTATGCCATCAAATATTTCAGTTTCTTGTGTCCTTCTATGAAACATTTCTCCATGATCTGATATACAGGTGAACTAGCATTGGTGAATACTACCCATTTGCAGTTTGATCCTGGGTAATTAGTGGGAAAAAAACAAACAAATAAACCTCAAGCAGGATTCCCCACATCCTATACTATCTCTTCTGTAGCTGTGCTGAGAGGGTTAGTCAATTGAGCCAGGCTAATTTGGGATTCTAATAATTCTGCATACACACCAGTCAGGGAATGGGGTACCTCACTCCAGGGTTAGAAGGTACAGAAGGAAACCACCTCAAAGGAACGCTTGGTGTATTAAAATGATCTCAGAAGTCAATATTTCCGACTACCGAGGAGAAAAAAAACTATTTGAACGTGACACCCGGTGAAAAGATGGCCATGAGCTGGTGACAACGATCTCGGAAATCCGACATTCAACTCAGGCACCTCGTGAGGTCACCGAGATGACCGAGGTGATGAAAAATGCGTCAGAGGTCAAAGGTAAACAGCTGAGCATCTGTAAACATGGAGAGATCTAGATCTAGAGAGACCCATTGCGTGCGTATCTAGTCTTTCACCTCCTTCGTTTGTTGTCGTCCTCAATCGTTTTTCGCAAACAGCATGTAAAACCTTTGGAACTGCAAATTATGCTCAGATGCCAGTCAAACAAGCATTTGCTTTCTGCGGGCGTCCATGTTTTTTGCTTCCGAGCATTTGAACGCCATCAGACTTCCTTATCGTAACGAATGGGAACCATCGTCACAGCAAACGTCACGCATGATCCTCCCGAGTTGGCCACTTGAATACACCATTATATCTGCGACGTACCCCTCTGCATTCAATCTGAGCCCTAACCCTAACCCTCTGCATTCAATCTGAGCAGAGGCCATTTTCTGATGCAACCACAAAACACATTTATTAATCTCCCCCTCAAAATATTTAGTCTTACCTTACCTGATGGCCCGTTTTCTGTTTGGAGAAACGGACGGGTAGAGGTAAGTCACAGTTCACCCAGAAAGGCGTTGAGGTAGGGTGGGGGACTCCTTTCCTGGAGGGCCCGTCTGTACGCATGTCTTTGTTTCTATCAATTATGCAGCTCGATGAGTTAAGCCGCACACACCAACACCAGGTCACTGGAACATTCGACCACGGTAAATAAAGTTTGCAGGGACAGAAAAACACGCTTCCGTTTGCCATTCATGTACACGTTGGGGAAAAGCAGCGGAAATGTCAGACAAGGTAAATAATTGAGTGAGTAAATAAGCCGGCCTAGAGGAAAAGGCTATGATTGGTAAACCACATGCACAACCTGCAGCAAAATCAGAATCATGCAGAATGCAATCAAGCATGCAGCAAAATCTAAATCATGCAGAATGCAATCAAGCGTGCAGCAAAATCTAAATCATGCAGAATGCAATCAAGCGTGCAGCAAAATCTAAATCATGCAGAATGCAATCAAGCGTGCAGCAAAATCTAAATCATGCAGAATGCAATCAAGCATGCAGCAAAATCTAAATCATGCATGACAGCCAAGCTGTGAAACCAATGGTCCAAAATGCTTTAATGAATAAATATTCATCAATAAATATTTTTAAATAAATGCTCCCAAAAACATTTGTCCACCTGATTAAATTAGTAAAATCAGCATGTGGGACGATGAGATAAAATAAACTTTTGTAAATTAGACCAACTTGGGAAAACGTAACATTTAGATTGCCGCTCTCAGATGCTCTCATGTGACTGGCCATGTGATACACCAAAGGCACACCAGAAAGCTGATCACCAGACCAGGGGTGCGTCCCAATACTTGAAAAATGCGAGACAATAATTAGAATGTAACCCAAAGATACGTTTCCAGGGCACGTACGAGAGGTGGTGGTAGTGGAGAAAAAGAGGGTCTATTTTTCGAGTATTGGGACGCACCCATCGTTTTTTTCCTCTTGAATTAGTCATAAGTTAATTTGTTTCACACCTAGTTCTTAAAATTTTTTATTAGAAAATAGCTGTGACAAAATCCCCTGAAAACGTTGGTCTATTTGTGAAATCCCTCACAACAGGTATGAATTCCAACGTACAAACCCCAATTCCAAAAAAGTTGGGAAGTTCAAAAAACACCTGTTTGGAACATTGCACAGGTTAACATGTGATGCTCTGGTCATGATTGGTATAAAAGGATATCAAAATACTTACATTTTTAAAAATATTTTTTATATTTGAATTTACAAATCCCTGCGTTCTGCTTTTATGTGCATTCTACATTTTACATTTTTTGGAATTGGGGTTTGCAGAAACATGTCTGGACAAGACACATTTTTTGATTTGGCATCCCTTACAACCCAAACTGCCAATTTAGGTTCCAGACACAGAAAAAAAAAAAAAAAAAAAAAAACCATATGGCTCTTTATCAAAATAGTTTATTCAGTTGCTTTTCCTGTCACAAAAGTAAGACACAATTCCTCCTTTTCTGCAGGAGATCTCACACGCAACCTCCCACTGTATATGTCAACTAAAACTGTGGGGAAATAAAATAAAGACAGACCTTTTTTAATTACGAAGAGCTGAGGGGGAAAAAAAAAAAAGAAAAAATGTTGCAGATGTTAAAAAAGAAAAAAGAGGCATACTTCACATCACAGGAATTTGTTCGCTATAATTTTACACTTGAAGAAATCTCTGTTTCTCCCATGTTTGCTATAATTGTACACATTAAGAAATCCAACACAGCTGAAAAACACTAAATGCAGGAACTAAGATAAGTCATGTGCACTGGTAAGGAGGGGGCTTTCATAAACAAAGGGGTCCCCGAGAGGCAGGGGCGGGGTCTTTTTTTCCCCCAGAGACAGGTTTTTCCAGAGTCTGTTCTCCAAACAGAAAACCAGTTTCCAGAAACTCCAGTCACAGACCCGAGAGAGAAAGGGAGTCTCATCAAACAGTCCGAGACGCCAAAAATGGAAAGCATTCAGAGAAAGAGAGAAAGAGAGAATGCGCTAAAGGTATCATGTTTCATCGAGACACTTCATTGGGGAGGGTGTGTGTATTTGCATTTGCGTGTGTGTGTGTGGGTGTGCGTGTGGGGTGCAGGAGGATGTAGAATCTTTCTAACACAGAAAGAGCTGGGGTGGTGGTGGTGGGGGGTGTGGTTTTCCTGTCCAATCAGAATGAAAGGGGGAGGGGAGAGTGACGATGTCCTGCTGCCACCTTTTCTATTTCCTTTTGCTCGCGTATAAACATTCTGACGGCCTCTCTCTGAGGGCGAAACAAGCCCCGGCGTTTCCCGGTCGAGTGTGGCAACCGCGTTTTCCCCCGCGTGTCGCCCCCCTATTTCCCGGGGATCTTTGCCCTTTTGCGGGCGATGGCGTCCTCCACGGCCTTCAGCTGTTTCAGGAGCTCCTCGCGCCGCGACAGCGTGCTGCTTGGCTTGCCCGATTTGGGCGGGGTCGGCCCACTGGAGCCCGATCCTGGCCCCGCCCCTGCCGGCTTCCCAGATGACGCTCCAGGTCCCTTCCCAGAGGTTTTGGGCGGCGGAGAAAGCGGCCGTTTCCTGCAGAGGGAAAAACATTCCCAACGTTACTCTCTCCCTGACAATGTTCAGAGCTGACCAGAGATTGTCGATAAACGACGACCCAGACCGTTTAATAAGAGTTTAATAACTGCTGTGTAAAGCTGTGTATTCACAGAGCTGCATTTTGTGGTGTTACCTCTCCGGCGGTGGGGGCATGGGGCGGGGCCCGGGACCCCGGGGGCGGTCCAGTCTGGGGGAGAGGGGGGGTCTTAGCATCCTCCTGTCCCGAACTACAAGTAACATAGGAAAGCGTCTTAGCGGCTGGGCCACGCCCTCAGACATACTGCAGCAGGCCTGACACAATCCACACAGAGACACGAGCACACACTCACTCTCACAAAATACATACAGTGAGGACGGAAAGCACTCGGGCAGTGACACCATTTTTGTTGTTTTCACATCAGAAAGTCATGCAAAGGATATGGAACCAAATATTATATAAGATGACTTTATTTAAGTTTATGTTAATTTATCCACTTTTTGTCCCCTAAAATGAAGGGGACTGTGTAAAAAAAAGGGCTACAATTGCTACACGGTTCACCAGATATGGGTGTAAAAACCCTCAAATTAAAGCTGACGATCTTCACTTTAACCTCAAAGTCACTGTTCCATTTCAAATCCAATGTTCTGGAGTACCGAGCCAAAACAACTAAAATTGTGTCACTGCGCGAATACTTTCCGTCCCCACTGTATAACCACACACACACAAACATACATGCATGCACAGACCCACAAATATAACACACACTCACCCACAGCCAGCACAACCACACACACATTCGTATATTGGTAAATAAAGCAAATCCGACCCGCATAACTTACAGAAGCCCTGTCTCTGTGTATACCCACATGTGTACCTGAGCATGATGTGTGTGCGTACGCGTGCATGTGTGTCAGGGCTGCATTCAGATGGTCAAAAAAATTGTTCCTTTTTTCTTTCCTTGAAACTTTTCCTTGACCTCACTCGAAAACAAAAAAAAAAGAAAGGAGAGTAACTGTGGAATTCACACCTCCTTCTCTACCTTGCGCCGTGGTGCGACGTCAGGTGATATTGACGTGACTGTTCAACATAGCGAACTACAATTCACTGCCTACTGTATTTCACTTGAACTGTCCGTTTTATTTCGGTGAAATTGTGCCTCTTAATACATTTGATGTATTGTCTGATTGTGTCATTGTTTGTTTACTTTCCATTACAAGCCAAAGCTAACCAACAATACTAACAACTCACATTGAGATTTCTGGCATTTCTCAGATTTTTGCTAATCCATTCTTGTTTTATTCCGGTAAGTCCCAGAAAACTCAGATGCTTATGTAAACATGGGCGGCATTGCATTGTGGGGCATGAATACTACCTTCCTTCAGAAAAGAATAGTCCAGAGCATCCTTTGTGAAAGGATGGATAAAAGGAATCGTGAAGCTCCTTTCCTTCTCAACATAAGGAATTTGAATGGTCCTTAGCCTGGCTGCCCAGGAAATATTTCCGGGTTAGGTGATCTGAAGGATCCTTCCTTGCTCAAATTAAAAGCATTTTGTTTTGTGTCGTTCTAATGTGACAAACTTCTGTTGTTCGCAATTTGGGGAGGTCGGTTACAGCGGTTCCGACACTTCTCGGTTCATAACCGCCGGTAGGTTGTCTCGCCGTCTAGGCTAATAGTATGGGAAAACCCGATCTCGTGTCTCGTTTCTTCTTGTGCTTATACCTGGCCATTATTATGCCTATAGCCACCTTGTGAAGAAGCAGCCTGACATGCTTTTATTTTGAAACAGTTTCTTACATTCAGTAATCAGTAAGTAAAGAAAACTGAGAATGATTTATGGGACTCGCGCCTTCTGTAGCTAGGCCTACATTGGCCATTTGGGAGGAAGCTTCACTTTTTTTTTAAAAGGCAGTCTTTTTAATAGAAAAGAATAGATCAGAGTAGATTAGTAAGGCTGCGGAATACTTTCTTTTGCCTTTTAGCATATTGTTTTCCGGGTCAGAGCAAATGAGCTTTTAAAAAGGCACAAAAGATCAGGTGAGTTAGCTCATGAGCTTCCTCTAGTTTTGCTACCGCTGCTGCCGAGATCTTGAAATACATCCGTTTCAGTTCTTAATTGACTGCATTTTTCTTACATTCTTAGTTGTGTTTAAGACACGACTTTTGTTGGACCCTTTTAACTACTCTTTTAACTATGGGCGGCTGTGGCTCAGGAGGTAGAGCGGGTCGTCCGCTGATCGCAGGATCGGCGGTTCGATCCCCGGCTCCTCCTGGCCACATGTCGAAGTGTCCTTGGGCAAGACACTGAACCCCAAATTGCTCCCAATGAGCAGGCTAGTGCCTTGCATGGTGGCTGCCGCCATTGGTGTGTGAATGTGTGTGTGAACGGGTGAGTGAGAGGCCATTGTAAAGCGCTTTGGATAAAAGCGCTATATAAGTGCAGTCCATTTACCATTTACTCTGTTATTGTAACGCAGGTGGGTTTCGGGTAGTAACAGTGTGTGTGTGTGTGATCAGTATATCTGCGTGCTAGAACTTTAAAGCCTGGGATTAATGATTGAACCGTTTCATAGCACTGGCCTGATGTAAATGCAAACCAAGCATTCTGTCGTGTCAATGGAATGTGACATTTATAACCACTGGAAACCGTAAAAGTGTTTTTCCCAGGGGAGGTAGAGTCCACAATCTCTCTATTTTGGCGAAAATATCCAAATTATTAATCAATGGGGGAAAAAAGCCCCCATTGAATAATAATTTGGATATTTTCTCACTTCTAAACTTGCACGAAGTTGCCTTTAACGACCAGTTTTAATTTCTCTCCATCGCGGGACTCTCCGGAGAGTGTCAGAAAATTCAATAGATGTTCAATTAAGAGACTTATTCCTGTTCTAGTCTCTTATCAGTCGGACCACAGAGCGACAAAATACAAACAACCCAGACACTATTTCTAAACGCTGTACGCCTGGTTGACAAACGGCACGCCTTCGCATCGGCGTGAAGGGGGAATGCGGAAAAGCCACAAGCTAATCTTGGCGTGCGTCTGTCTGTGGTGTTGCATAATGTCATTCTGAGGAAAGTTCCAGAAGGCATTGTGCAGACGCTCAGCCATCAGGCTGCACACTCCTTGCACCCGTAAACGATTCATGACATGGAAATGGTTGCGAATTGTTTATAATTTCAATATTATTGATAACAAGCGGTGTGGGAGAATTATTGTTCGGAAATTTGTGTTTGGTAGATTATTTCTCTGTTGTAATAATGCTTCTTGGCAATAAATTTTATACCGTTGGAAAGCCTGTTTATTTCCCTTTTAAATGGTGCCCCATTTGTAAGGAACATGCATTTGTGGGATGAGCAGCACAGCTGAGTATGTGGGTTGCGCCCATGTAAAATTTGCCAAATCTTCTCTGCCAATGCCAAACAGCTTATTCTGCTGTTGCTAGTGACTCTTGTTTGGTGTTGTTTGGTGGATTGGATGATTGAAGTCTATCAGTAACAAGGAAGAAACAAGTGATGGTGAAGGGCAGTCATGGCAGGCCTCCTGGCAGCCCTATGAGCCCGGAGATTGGCTGCATGCAGTCTGTTCCGGATTGTCTGGGCCGAGAGCCGTGTGCCATATCGTCCTGCAAACCTTGACTGCAAATCTGTAGAAGACAGCCTACGGTTCCCTAAGTGCTGAAAGGGTGAGGAACCGGTCTTCTTGGGGTGTCGTCTTCTTGGGACGCCCACTTCGCGGTCTGACATCCCCCATTTCATGGAACTTGGCCTTCAGTTTGGAGATGGTACTAGGGCTCACTCCAAATAATGCCGCAACTTGCTTTTGCGGAACACCAGCTTGAAGTTGCCCTATCGCACGGGCCTTATCGAGATCAGACAAACGTGGCATTCCGATTCTTGGAGCAGACACCAATTGACCACTGTAGCAGGGCCCATGCTCACAGGTGCTGCCAATCAGGTGCCAATCAGGCGCCAATCAGGCACCTGATTGTCAGCACCTGGGGGTACCGGAAGCTCAAAACAAGAGTCAATTTAAAAGGGAAATAAACAGGCTTTCCAACGGTATAAAATTTATTGCCAAGAAGCATTGTTACAACAGAGAAATAATCTACCAAACACAAATTTCCGAACTTTTTGTTTGATGTTTATATATATTTCAAAATATAAAACCTTTTTTTTTTTTTTTAACACAATCCTTCTCAACTTATGATGGGGGTCCTTTGATCAGAAAATGTTGAATACTGTGAATGGATTATGTGTAACGTGAGATATGACATAACATACTGGCAAACACATATTTAATTACTACAATACTTGAAACATTGCCTGCAGGCAGACTTGTACATGCCCAACAACAAGCCCTATAAAATCATGGCAGTTTGGCACGGTTCCTGGCCCAGAAGCGTGGGCCTTACCTCTCTCAGGTGACATTGCTGTCCTCTTGCTGGGCGGGGAGATGGGCCGGTCCTTGTCAGAAGGCAGGTATCGCTTCCTGTTTCCACGGTCCATCTGCTGCTAAAAAAACGGATACAAAATACGACTGAAGGAGGTTTGCGGAAAACAAAACAATACCTAAACCAACCAGCAATCATCCGTGAGAAAGTTTAGATAAGGTTTAATCGAAACGTTTGCTCAATCTGGCTGTATGCAAGCACATGCATCTGTGCATACACACTCAACATGCCAGTGCAGAAAAACCAAGGAGTGATCTTAAACCGAACAAGAAACTATAGGTAACTCATTATGGTATGTTTTTCTACGTACCCCAGAAATTAACACTGATGGGGGGGGGGGTTCTGCGTCCTATATCTTACTGTAACATCCTAATTTTATGAAACAGGTGTGATTTCCCCAATTTTTTCTGATTAATCAGGAAACACTGCTTTTCAGACCCAGAATGTCTCGTTGCAATTAGCATTCGGTTTTAGCGCTGAATGCCATGTCCGGCTATCAGCTGTCAAAAAGTGCAAACGCTCGTGATGTGTGTGAGCTGATGACATAGCGAAGTCCTCTGGCTCTGATTGAGATATTTAGTGTCTGAAAATCTATATTTCATCCTTAATAAAAAAAATAATAATAATATCAGGCAATATTACATCGCATATGAAAGGGTGTGAAGTCATCTCCCCAATGATCACACCTCCCAGCACAACTGTCTGTCCAATCACCTTGTGGAGCAGGGTGAGCTTGATGTCCTTGTGAGAGCCATAGCCTCCAGGGGGTCCCATGGGTGGTGTGTGCAGGGGGTGGCCCTTACTGCCTGGCCCCACCCTCTGTGAAGATGAGGTGGAGATTTTGGGGGGCGGGGCTGATGGGTCTGGCTTCCTGCGATCATCTTTGAACGGCTCTTCCTTCTTTATTGGCTTTCCTGGAAAGGAACGCAACGCATACAAAGCTCAAGCACAACATAACCACAGCTCAACCACAACATAACCACAGCTCAACCACAACATAACCACAGCTCAAGCACAACATAACCACAGCTCAACCACAACATAACCACAGCTCAACCACAAAATAACCACTCAACAATCACTGCTGACTGACATTGCTGTGCGAACTGAACAACCGCATCACTACCACAACCACAACACAACCACAGCTCATCCACAATACAATCAGTAGTGTGCTCAACAAGGAAATGTTCAAAGCTAACTGTTCCCATGTAGCAGACACTACTGAACCATTTTGAAATGAATGCTGCTTGGCATGTGATGCCAATTCAATTGACACAGTAATGAGAAAAGCCATTCTCAACAGAGGTCACCTGAAGATTGTCATTTACATTACATAACATTACATTATAGACATTTAGCAGACGCTCTTATCCAGAGCGACGTACATAGTGCATTTTCAAACTAGGAACAAGAGCGTTTAAAAACAACCCTAAAAAGGCAAATACGAATCTAAGTACTAGGCACAGTCAGTATGATTGGGTTTTTTTTTTTTTTGGGGGGGGGGGGGGGGTAATTACACAACATTAATAACAATAGTCACAGGGAGGTAGGGAGGGGAGGAGAGAGGTGCAGCTTGAAGAGGTGAGTCTTCAATCTGCGCTTGAAGGCGGTCAGACTTTACATTTTATAAGATTATTAATTATATTTACACGTAAGATTAATTTATATTTTACTGTGGCATACGTATATACAGTGGTGCTCGAAAGTATTCATACCCCTTCACTTTTTGCACATGTAGATTTCATTTTAAATGGATAAAATTGCCATTTTTGCCCATCAATCTACACTCGATAACCCATAATGACAAAGTGAAAACCAGTGTCGGAGAGTAGTGAACTACATGTAATTAAACTAGTAGTTTAACTACATTTTGCAGTAGCTTGCTGGTAGTTCATCGACAGTCATATTTGCATAGTGATTCAATTAGTTAAATTACTTTTTTGCCATTTGTGTAGTTAACTACTGAAACTACAACTTGCAATTTTGTCCTTGTGAAAAACCCAGATGGGATTGTTTTGTTTAGGACAGGTTTAGGTCTCAGGGGTATTCCAGAAAGCTGGATTGTCAGCTCACCTGTGAAAAATATTTGGCTATAGCTTTTAATGTTTTGAATCTGAATTTGTAAAACTAAACCTGAATATATTAGGTGTCAATTAGTCATAAGTATTTATTATTGCTATTTATTAACAAATGTTCAGAGAAGTTGCATGTTATTTTAAAAGTTACCTGGCTAACTGAGTAAACCTGCTTGGTGCAATACCCCCACCCCACCTGGACTCTAGTTTCTGGAAAGCAGATGTCTGACTGATGGACATTGTATACAAAACCAAAGCTGACATTCCTTGCACTTTCCCATGAATAGTGGGGTATTTTATTTTTTTGGTTTATGTATGACCTGTGAACAAGTGGGCACTTTTTGCAATAAACTCAATCGAGTAGCATTTTTTGCTGGCATGTGACTTTTTTTTGTATTATATTTTGTTATCACATGTACATTGTCAATTTGATCATTAGTTTGAACTACTTTTTCTAAGTAGCTTTAGTTAACCAAACTAGATTTCTCCCTAGGGTAGCTTTGCTGTAGTTCAACTTCTTCCAGTGTGAAGTAATTGGTAGCCTGCAAAGCTATGCTTTTAAAGTAGCTTCCCAAAAAAAATGGTGAAAACATGTTTTTAGAAATCAAAAAGTGAAATCTCTCATGTGCATAAGTACTCTTTGCTTTAATGCATTTTGTAATAATCATAATTAATATTTAGTCGCATATCCTTTGCATGCTGTTACTTCCTGAAAAAAGTGCAGGAAAAAACGTCCGAATTTTGCCTTGAAGACTTCTGCTTTTATTACAACGTGAAGCCCAGCCCACAAAGTGGTCTGTGCTGAGATGTGATTTTGACAAAATATTTTTCCTAATTATCATACTCATTTTCACTCCATAAAAGTATCTGAGGGATACAAAAATTTGGCTTTATAGCTGAATATTCTTCCCTGCTTCAGCTGTCAGAAGGCCAAAGCCATGTCCAATTTACAATTTAGGCACATTTATTGGCTAAAAACCACCATAAGAGCTTGCGCAATGGTGTGCTTACAACATACCCAAATTCTCTGCCACTGGCGGAGACGTATATGGTGCGAGAATATATATTTCCCAATTAATCGAGAAAAATAATGTACAGACAGCGAGGGAATGCCATGTCACCTTTGTCCTTGTTGGGCCCCCTGTCGCGGGGCGGGGCCTTGTCCTTGCGGGCGTGGCCAGGCGTGGGCGAGCGCGAGCTGGCGGAGGACACAGGGCTGGCCAGGTCAGCGTACATGTCGTCTGAGTCAGCGCTCCGTCTGGAACTGCTGCTGGAGGAGGCCGATGACACGGAGGAAACACTGCTCACGCTCAGAGACCTGCGGAAAGAGACAGAGAGTTACTACACAAACGCACACTGCTCACGCTCAGAGACCTGCGGAAAGAGACAGAGAGTTACTACACAAACGCACACTGCTCACGCTCAGAGACCTGCGGAGAAACATAGAAAGTTACCGCGCGCGACACACACACACACACACACACACACACACACACACACACACACACACACACACACACACGCATATATACAGTGCATACGGAAAGTTCTGACCCTTTTGAGTTCACATTTTGTTATGTTTCGGACTCATCTTAAAATGGATTCAATTTATTTTTTTTCTCATCAATCTACACTCAATATCCATAATGACAAAGTGAAAACATGTTTTTATAATTTTTTTTGCAAATTTATTAAAAATCAAAAACAGAAATCTCTGCATTTGAATGGATCTCTATGGGAATTGGGGGTGGGACTAGATTTAGCTGTAAATTACACTGGAAAAGTATAGAACACATGGTTGGCTAAATGGCTGTAAGTCATCAAGGGTCTGACGTATCACACAAGCTTTAAACCATCACTCTGCTGCCAGAAATACAGTAGATATGGATGGATAAAACTTGAAGGGTTTCTTCTCCTGACTTATTTTTCCATAGAGTTCAATAGGAAAATTTGTCAGGAGAAACAACCCTTAAAGTGATCCATCCATATCTACTGCCTATCTGGCAGCAGAGTGATGGTTTGAGGCTCGTTTGATACCTCAGACCCTTGATGACTAAGCCATTTTACCAACCATGTATTCCATACTGTTCCAGCATAATTTACAGCTAAATCTATCACCCTCCAATTCCCATAGAGATTCACTCAAATGGAGAGAAGTTATAGTATCGCTTGTAAGAGTACCAGAAAATAAGATATCAAGAGTCTTTTGTTGGGTCACAGACATCAGGAAGTCATGGCAAATGTGACCAAACATTAAAAACTTTATTATATATATAAATGCAGGGGTGCCAATAATTGTGGCACACGTGGTTTTGTTAAAAATAATTATTTCTTGAGGGATTTTTTTTTCTCATAATAAATTGACTTTAATTAAAGGTTGAATTTTTCTAATTTTTTCAGTGTGAGATTAAGCTAATTCACCAAACAGTGAATTTTTTATAACCCTTTTTACTCATCTTTACCAGGGGTGCCAATAATAGTGGAGGGCACTATATATTAGGGGTGGGACAATGCACCGATGCATCGATCTGAATGTGTAAATACAACTGCATCGATCTGTAAGATTAGAATTGATAAGCATCGATTAATATTGCATTTTAAATTAATGTGCACATGTATTCATTTATTTAAAAAAAATATTCATTTAATTATTTAAAATATATATTTCTGAGACACGACTACTTTTAAAACTGTATTGACCAGCTTCAATCCATGTTTCTGCTCCAACCCCCACGTAAGCGTGAGTTGAAAGCAGGGACAGGCGGGAATCAAGCGACAATGAGACGGACAGATCTGAGCGAAATGGCTAGCTGCGTGCTCGCTGAGTGCGACAAAAGAGACAGAAACTTATGAATGTTCCGAACAGAAAATCAGTGGTATGGAAGCATTTCGGGTTTAGAAAGAAGGAAGGTGTACTTGACAAAACCGCTGCAATATGCAAGATCTGCCAAGTAGAAATCAGATACACAGGCAACACCACAAACATGATAAACCATTTGAGCCGACGACACACTATTGACGTGAAGGACAGCAGCGGGTTAGCAAGCTAAACTCGGGAGTCATTGATACTTCCCCTGAGTTTCCTGGAGAAATAACAAACAGTTCTATTTTTTTGTATAATTGTTTTTATTAGTTTTTATGCACATACCGTGTCCAGACAGTTAATTGTAAAGTGCTTTCTGATATTTCAATTTAAACCATTTTCTATTCAAAATCAAGTAGACGTTAGAGACAAAAAACAAAAATAGTAAGACTATTTCCAATGTCTATAATTGAAATTATTACTATTTTGCTCAGATCTGTCCGTCTCATTGTCGCTTGATTCCCGCCTGTCCCTGCTTTCAACTCACGCTTACGTGGGGGTTGGAGCAGAAACATGGATTGAAGCTGGTCAAAACAGTTTTAAAAGTAGTCGTGTCTCAGAAATATATATTTTAAATAATGAAATGAATTTTTTTTTTGAATAAATGAATACATGTGCACATTCATTTAAAATGCGATATTAATCAATGCTTATCAATTCTAATCTTACAGATCGATGCAGTTGTATTTACACATTCAGATCGATGCATCGCATTGTCCCACCCATAATCGGTATCAAATCACATTAGCATACCTATTACATTTTTTAAAAGTATCAAAATTAATCGAATCGAATCGTGGTCAAATGTAAGATGTTATGATGCATCGAACCTTTGCCTAAAGAATCGTAATCGAATCGAATCGTTATGGGATTGAATCGTCGCACCCCTACTATAAATACATATATAGGCACACACGCACACAAATATTAAGGCCCGATATATCGGTCGGCCAATAAGGCACACATGTATATCTGTATCGGGGGAAATCCCGCAGATAAATCACCAGTAAAGTCTCTTGACATAAACCCGCATTCATGGATATGACACAAACACAGAGAGCACTACCAACTCACTTCGCTAATGGGGTATCTGAGCGTCCATCTCAATGAACTCTATGGTCCATCTACTATCACACAGAGTTTTGCGAGTTAAAGCCATGCCTGGGCTGTCAGAGTTGCATAACGTGTGACTGCACTGCACACTTGAGTCGAGTACAATTTTCCCCCAACTTAAACAGTAACCAGCAGTAATCAGACTTCAATTTTTGAATCATTCAAACGCAGGTTGCATAAAGTTAAAATAGCGTTTAGCTAACATTTGTGTTTAACGTTGTCAAACCATTAACGCATAATGATATGCCAAGTCAGCGACGTTAGCCGAGATATGTGATGTACGTCAGCATATCAAGCGGCCAACATAATGTTAATCTGAGCAACTGTTAATTACCGGCACGCTAGTATCACCAATCCTGTTCAACTGCAATTACTTCCTGCATTGCAACTTACCACTCTTGGCCTGAGGCTATTAGGAAGTACATCGCCCAAATGTTGTTGATACTGCAAACTGCAATATTGCTACAAGACAGAAACTTATAGACAGAAAGTAATTGTTCTCACAATTTGTTGTTGCACTATATATATATACTCTGTTGCATCACTATACACACACACATGCTTTATGCCCACAGTTTCCATTGAACTCAATGTAAAGACAACCCTTAAAGTGATCCATCCATATCTACCGCATATCTGGGAGCAGAGTGATGATTTGAGGCTCGTTTGATACCACTGACCCTCGATGACTTACAGCCATTTAACCAACCATGTGGTCCATACTATTCCTGTGCAATTTACAGCTTAATCTTGTCCCACCCCCAAATTCCCATAGAGATCCATTCAAATGCAGAAAGGTTACAGTATCGCTTGAAAGAGTTGTTTTGATGTTGTTGGGTCACAAAAAGAAGGAAGTCATGGCATAGAAAGGATATGCAACCAAATGTTAAATATGATAACTTTAAGTTAATTTATCCAATTATATTTTGTGCCCTAAAATGGGGGGGACTATGTGCAAAAATGGCGACAATTGCTACACGGTTCACCCGATATGGATGTAAAAACCCTCAAATTAAAGCTGAAGGTCTTCACTTTAACCTCATAGTCACTGTTCCATTTCAAATCCAATGTGCTGGAGTACAGAGCCAAAACAACTAAAATTGTGTCTCTACCTGAGTCATCAAGGGTCTGAGGTATCAAACGAGCCTCAAACCATCACTCTGCTGCCGGATATGCAGTGGATGGATCACTTTATGGGTTGTTTCTCCTGATAAATTCAGGAGTTCAATAAGAAAATGAGTCACGATAAACAACCCTTAAAGTCATCCATCCATATCTACTGCATGAATGTGTGGTGGAAAAATATGCAGGAACGGCACGGCGCTATCGAGTCAGCATAGACCAAATTTTTTTTCAGAACCGTGTTGAATCCATACCGCAAAGAATTCAAACACTAAAGACAAAAGGGGTCCTACTTGGTACTAGATAGGTGTACGACATAAAGTGGCCATTGAACGCAATGTTTCCAGCAGGAAATATGCCGGGGGGTTTGGTTGGAAGTGGTCTGACGGACGGGGAGAGGGTGGTGGAATTGGGGTTTGTAAGTAGGTTAACAGTCAGAAGTATAAAGATAACAGCTAGGTAAAGCTTGAGACAACATAAACAAAGGACGTTGTTGCTGCCAGTGGTGCGGGTTGTTTAACTCTCGTTATACGTCTCCACGGGTCAGATAAATTAAATGATCTAGTACTAAATACGTTAGCTAACGTTTGCTGCTTTTCTGAAAGGACAAATGCCAACAACGTTAGAGTGAGTCGTCTAGACTCTGGAGATATCACTTTTACCTCAGGGAGTAGCCTATTGGTCAGTTTGTTTTACTGTGCAACGCTGGTCGTCGTTTTGCTAGAATTGCTTTATGGTAAAGCAAACGCAAATCAGTTCCACTGTAAGACGGGCAGCTTGCCTAGGGATATTCTAACAGGCGCTTTTTTTCTGTCTCACATTCAGCCAATCAGAAAAAGAAATCGGAAGTTTTTACCGAAGTTATTTTTTTTCTTGTATCCACTGTGCTACACGCCACTGTGGTGGGAAGGTTTGATACATTTACCCGACAATTCTGAAATCTACTCGCATTTGGCGGGTGCTAATTTCCCACACTGACTAACTAGCCGCTAGTCTATACTGATAAATGTTGAAAAACAAAAAGTCATGGTTTCGCAATAGCATGAGAAAACAATTATTTTACCAACTAGCGAAATTTTAGACAGGTTATGCTGGTATTTTATGGAGTTAAGATTAATAATTCACTCTCACCTCGATGTTGGTCCTATTTGACGATTGAATGACAAACTGCGCAATGTTATTTTAAACCAGCAGATGCTGCTGTTCGATGTCACCTTGCAACGCAGTCGGATTTATAAATATATATTATTTTTTGGGGGATTTTTTAGGCCCGCCTTAACTATAAACCACTGCGGGAAACACTGGAGTGTATATACACACACATACATACAAACGCACGGACGCACAAACATACACACAGAAGTACAAAATCCACATAAGAGAACACTGGAATGATGAAAAGCGTCCATAGTAACATTGAGGGAGTTTTCAGCAAAGGGAAAACACACTTTACAAGGCAGGACTTTTCTACAGCAATTTTTGCAACAAAAGGTTAACTTGAATGAGAAAACCCCAATGTGTAATGCAATCTTATGGCGCCGCCTATCATGACAACAATTAGAACAAAAGAAGATGTTGTGTTGGGTGTGTAGAAGGCCTGATGACAAATAGGGTACCTGGATTTTCTGCGGTGTCCAACGGTAGATCAAATGCATGGGGGGAGAGAGAGAAGAGGGAGGGGGGGGGGGGGGGAGACAAGAGTTCAACATGAGTATATATTTCAGTCTGTCACATACACCACAATTCATCCACAGGAAGCAGGAAGTGAAGAGAGGAAGTTTCCAAATAATTTAGAGGAAGTGGTGACAGTGAGTCACCCCTCTGGTTCCCCCGTCTTCTCGCTGCAGGCTGACGTTAGCAAGCCTCCAGTCAGTGTGTCCATTTCTGTCTGGTGTGGCCAATAATATTTGATACCGTGATGACTTACAGCCATTTAGCCAACCATGGGTTCCATACTATTCCCGTGTCATTTACAGCTAAATCTAGTCCCACCCCCCAATTCCCATAGAAATGCCAAGAGGTTATAGTATTGCTTGTAAAAGTACCTGAAAATAAGATATCAAGAGTCTTTTAATATCCTTTTATACCCAGTCATGATAGCATCGCCTGTTTACCTGTGGAATGTTCCAAATAGGTGTTTTTTTTGGTGTGCCCCGGTCCCAACTTTTTTGGAATGTGTTGCAGGCATCAAATTTGGAATTAATGTATATTTACAAAAATCAATAAAGTTGACAAGGTTAAACTTTAAACATCTTTTCTTTGTGCTGTTAAATATATGTAAAAGAGAATTTACAAATCACTGCTTTCTGCTTTTATGTGCATTTTACCTACTGTCCCAACCTTTTTGGACTTGGCGTTTGTAAAATAAATACACAATCCTGCCATTGGTTTTACGCATATACGCATATATCCTTTCAAGATTCAGTGGTCATTTATTGTCTCGGGACAATCCTTTCGAGAAATACACACCTCTTCTAAAACCTCCACGTAAAACCCCCATCAGCTGTTCATGCGGCTTTCATGTATTCCAGTTGATTCTGGTTTGATTGACAACTCTTCTCCAATAGATGACATTATAATCTTCTCAACGGTGTTTGCAATGTCTTATTGGATGCTTTGAACAATAAATTACAGCTGGGCGTAACAGCATTTTTAGTTTTATTAGTTTAGTTTTACGCAAACTACTGAATTCGCAAGAATGTACATTCACTCACCGAGGCTTAATGTTGTTTTCCTGCTATTTTATCATAATTTAACTAATTTGGCCAACTCCTCACCATGGCTAGAGAAAATCCTCGCCTTGCTTACATGGATTTTGGAAGTGGGTCAGAAGAAGATACCATAGAATAGATTCTATCTCAGAATATGCCTACAAACATGAGTTATTCCTCTTCGATACGCAAGTACTACTGCTACTGTATCATTTCAAACATGTACATCAGTTTTTCCACTCCACCACCGTCTTATGCCATATGTGACGCGTGCTGGTAAAACGGTCCGCAAGTTGCACTTCTGCAATTGTTTTTTTCTCATATAACGAAAGTTTGTGTTTTAGAAGTCGCTTAATATAACATACAACGTATTTACGATCTCTAAATACCTGCAATAAATAACACAAATATGCTTGTTAAACCATGTTTGCCAGGGAGCGGGCTTCAATTTGAGGGACAGACTATCATCAGCTCTCCATTAACACCTTCCTAGTTCCGATTGGCTCTGAGGTTCGGCATGCCTCGCCCATAAAGAGCCTACTTCTCTGAATAATGTAGCTGCTGGTACGGTAGGAGCATAGAAAACGGAAAATTCTGAGTCGAGAGCGTACACGATTCACAGTAGCTACTTGCTCCGTCTGGACCTCTGGCTTTCGATATGAATATCTACAGACAAAACTCTATATTACTCCATAGAAAAAAGCGAATGCTGTAACATTTTGTGAACGAACAGAATCGAGTTCAGTAATTCTGTAGTTCTTACCTATTCTGGCACATCGGTTCGTCTGTAATCCATACTTTAAATGAGCTATAACATGGGTTAAAGCAAAAAAAATGTTCACGACTGAAACGGTCCTTAAATTTTGGGGTTTTGAGAGCTCATTTAAAGTAATTGTATGACCTTTGGGAGGTAATGCAGAGTGTTCCATGAGATTTGAGAGTGGCCAGAAAATTGAGAAGCAGTGGCCGGCCAGGCTTTTTGAAGGGCGGGGGGTGGTGAGTAGTGGGGCAGGCCACTGCCCCTCTGCGTTGGCGATTTCCCATTTTAAACTACATGTAACTATGATTTCCTGCAATCTCAAGCAAAGATTTTTTTTATTTCCAAACTTTTTTTGAGGGATTTATTATTAGCCCAAAATGCTTACAACCATCACAGACTATAAATGCATAAAATGCACCGTTTATACACAATAACAAAACAATGCTCTGATATAGGAACACGAATATAGTTTTAAAACGTTGTAGCCTACAAACAAAAATTTGGTGTGTTTCCTTTGCTTACTGTACTGTACAGTAGACTACCCGATGGAGCCTACTTTCGGTTTAGTAATCTAAACCTTATTTTATAAATTTCTCGTAGTCGACATTTCCCGTGACCACCTATCGCAATTATGGCTGTAATACATTGCCGTTATGTAAAAACACACATACGTTTGTATGTTTTTTTAACGAAGGCTACTTATTTTATGCGTATTATGTAGCTATAGCCTACTGTATGTGGCGATTATGACAAATGTATTTTGTTGCAAATTTCTGAATGATACAGCCACTTCTTCAAACTATGGATGTGCAGTGATTTTTTTTTGAGGTATTGAAACTTAAATAAAAACTTGGTGGAAATTGCCTGCTTAAATTAGTAGGATTAATCAACTGACCTTTTTTCCTGAAAGAAAGTTGAAATCGTTTTTTGACTAGGACCAAACCACTAGGCTTCTAGAAGGTGGGCGGGCCAGACAGCTGCGTGTCTGCTGCAGCATGTTCCGCAAGCGCAGAGCCTACGTTACGGCAAATTGCGAGGGGGCAGGTAAAATAAAAATCTGTTTCGGATCTTCAAAAAAGTGGCCGGCCAAAATGCGTAAGTGGTCGGCTATTTAGCCGGCAGCCTGCGCTTATGGAACACTCTGCTATGGTGTGTGTGTAGGCCAACAGATTTCAACCAACCCCCCCCGCCCTATTTATTTTCTCATCGGATCTGCACCAATCTCAGAAATGATCATTTTCAGTCGTTGACGACGGAAATCCGTCGCAGTGACGGAAAACTTTAACCCATGGCTATAACCAACAATTTCAATACAAACTAGTGACTTCTTCAATAAACCCCCGACCAGCGGCGTCAGTGTTGAGCGCATGTGTTTCATTGTCAGAGCAAAAAGGTCTGTGACATCCATGTTAATTTTTCACTAGTTTGCATAGAAATTATCGCCTATGGCTCCCTAAAAGTATGGATTACAGCTGAGATTTGTGGAGAGGACAAGTGCCAGAATATGTAAAACTTTCTGAATTATGGACCTCGATTCTGTTCTGCCACAAAACGGCTGTTAAGTTACAGCGTTCCCTTTATAATATGGTGCTCTGTGTGAAGATATGACGAAAGCCAGAGGTCCAGATGGAGCAAAGTAGCTGCTGACGTAGCAATTATAGTAGCCTATTCTTTTCTCTGAAATGAATTTACAACTTTAAAAAAAGAAGACATTTTGCCTCGTTAGTATTAAGTTTCTCAAAATTCTTTTACACGTTGCTTGAAATGATTTTGCTCTCCACGTTTGGAGCAGGTATATTGAACCGAGTCTTCGCTTGTCAATAAGCAGTCATGAGTAGGCGTCAGTTTTTTCAAATGGTGGATACGGCATTTTGGAAATAAACTTCATATATTGACAATTTTATTGTACTTAATTAGGCCAAATATAATACAAGAGCTATTCATCTGCATTGCCCGTGTTAAGTTTCCCGACGTCACTCCCGGGTGGGAACGGGAAGGAATTGTGATGGGAAATACCGGGATCCTGGCCTAGTCTCCAGCCTGTTTTCCCTTTAGGGTTTTTTCTCAAGTTCAACATGAGAAAACAACATAAGTGATTCATGAATAGTTCCACAGAAGCTGCATGGAATATGATTCTACCACCTTGATTCTACCAATTGGAATTGAGGTGAGAGCCTTGCAGGGACATGTGCATGATGACAGGGGCTGCATTCGAATCCAAATTGTATTCTTTATTCCTGACATTCCCTTCCCTTGCTTCAAGGGGGAATCCCCAAAATACCAAAATCAAGATTTGGTTCCAATTTAAGAAAGGGGAGAGAATAATTATATTCTCTCACTCCCTCGTTTATCCTCCCTTCCACCAAAGGTGTAAAATGCAAGCTTCCAGCAAGAAGGGAACACCACAATGCTCCACACAGAAAAAGTAGGCAGTCACGTTTCTACTCTATGGGGTTGTACTTCCTATATCGGTTGCGAGGGCTGTTAAATTCCGTTTTTTGGTTTGCTTCTCATCTATCCTCCCTTGCAGAGCACCTGTTAAGTTCGCTTTCTGCACGTCACAAAATGGCTCATTCGAGGGAAGAGAGCAAGGGAAGGGAATGTGTTAAATTGGATCCGAATGCAGCCAGGGTCTTCTTTTGCCAACCCACTCTGACCAACGCAGGCTTACATCTGACAACCACCTGGTCTGCCTGTGTTCACCTGTTCACCCTTCATCTCCAACCGCTTCTCCCAAATTCCCAGAATGTGGGGACACTAAAACATATTTGCCCGTTGCAATATTGTCATGAGATTTTAACGTTTCTGCCCATTTCTCCCTGTGTTTCTTGCCCCGTTCCACCGGGCTAAGACACACCTGGACTTCCTGGAGCCGGAGCGGGAGATGGAGGCGGAGGAAGAGTGCGTTCGGGAGCCGGAGGGGGAGCGGGAGCGGGAGCTGGAGCCGCTGTAGCTGCTGGCGCTGCCGCTCATACTGCCACTGACCGTTCGCCTGAGAGCGAGAAAGAGAGAGAGGCAGGAAGATGGAGTGACCACAGTGCGATATAACCCTCTCTGAGTGGTATCCACTCCTTGGTTAACCTCCTGCAACTATTACTGCAGCAACTCGCAAACGTGCCCCGAAAGCGCAGCAGTAATGTACGTGGTCACAGCTGGATGGAGACATACAGCCCAAGAGTCAACTCCTGTTCGTTCATAAAGCATCAGAAAAGTCATCATTGAATTTCCACGTACGTTTATTAACTTTCTGACACGAGATTGACTTTCTCCGCTAACTGAGCTAACGTTAGTATGGCATTAATAGATAGGCTACTTGGCTAAATAAAAAAAGGGAATTCCACTGAAAAACAACATTAACCTTATTTAACAGATCAAGGCGCAACTGATTTAAGTCTCACTATGTGGCCGGGCCAAAACAGAAATATCGTCATCAAAATGACATATACCTCTATTCGAGAGAGGTGCTGGAAACCTGATGTCACAACATTTACATTACAGTTATTTGGCAGACGCTTTTATCTAAAGCGACATACAATAAGTGCCTATTGAAAGTCATCGACACAACTACAAAGCAAATCCGACAAACTTTCTCACAACGTAGGAGCTATCCCTCGTAATGAACATAGAATACAGTCGGCTATACATTCTTAACTATTAAAATCGCAAAAAACACAAGTAGAAAATAAAAGATAAACAGGAAGTACGTACTATATATTGGCCCTATAAAGGTCAAGGTGGAGTCTGAAAAAGTGCGTTTTCAGACCACGACGGGAAACAGAGTGTTTCAGCTGAGCGCAGCGGAGTGGGGAGTTTGTTCCACCGCTGGGAAGCAAGGGTGGAGGAGCTCCGCAGTCGGGACGAGCGAGAGCCGTTAACACGGAGGGAGGGAAGTACAAGTCGTCCTGCAGCAGCAGAGCGAAGTGGTCGAGCAGGAGCGTAGTGCTGGATCAAGTCCTGTAGGTAGGAGGGGCCTGACCTTTTGGCTGCAGTGTAGGCCAGGGTCAGAACTTTGATCTGGCCAAGACTGGCAGCCAGTGGAGTGACCTATCTCACAAGCTAACAGTATTAGCTTGTGAGATAGCTCTAAGAGTTCTTAGCAAAGTTACCAATTATTCCAGTGCAATGGCTTCCAAAGATTTTGTGGACTGTACACTGGATGATGACACCTTCCGAGAAATTTTATTTTAATCTTTTTTACTTTGCAGAAGGCGTGAGACGTCACCTTCACATACTGCATAAGGGTGTTTTGGAGACATTTTTCTGGATCTCTAAACATAAACTGGCCTAAGAATCCCAGACCAAGGACCAGGAGGAGAAATGAGTAACTGAGTAAAGTGGCTTCTGGCTAGGCTAACAAATATGTTTTCAAGAAACCAAAAGTAGATAAATGAAGGGCTGTGTTTTCCTAAATGAATGGCTGTATTTCACCTGTTTTTCTCTGGAGACTTCAGCTAATGGTGGTGACATGTTTTCAGAAGAACTCTAGTGGCTAGCTTGCGAGCGAGTAATGTTAGCCTCTATCAAAAAACCACTTCCAGAACCATTAGTAACGCTCAACCCCTTCGAGTCTATTCCGTAGGAGTGGCAAACTGTGACCTAACCGCTCATAAACTGTAACCGCCTGGCCCATGTAGTTCACAGATAAGTAGGTACCTGGTACATGCACAGTAGTTTGGGGCTGTATCTCTGTTCTCACTACAGTTGGCTGAGAGCTCATTTTAATCAGAAGGACAGCAACTGTTCTACAAATCAAACATAATTTTTCGGTGGAATTCCCCTTTAAATAAACATTATCAATCAAGCTTGCTTGCCACTACAGTACCTAGTTAATATAAAATACCAAATAAAAGAAATACAAATACAGCTTTTCTGGTCATGCACTGAGTGTACAGTGTGGGCGAAGCAAGTAACCGCTTCGACATTGCGGTATGTGTGACTCAAGCGATCGCAGGGGCATACACCGTTCCCAAATGTTCTCTGCCATCTAGATAAGCGTTTCCCAATGCTTTAGAGCGCTTGGACCACTTCATGAACAAATACATTTTCTGCGCGTGCCCCACCACCTTTATAACAGTGTACCTGATACGTTAATGTGTAATGAAAATGCTTCATCGCAACGATAAGGGTATTCTATACTCATGACCCACCTCAACCATTTGGAAACCACAGATCTAGATAGCAGATCTGAACTTGAAACTGTAGCCATCCTTAAAAAAAGCTACTCAGCAAGCTAACTGCTTATAATATAACCCTATATGACTAAGTAAATGAAGTATCCCAACCTACTGAAATGGCTTTCTAAAGCAACTACAATTGATTCTCCCAGCATTCCATCAAAATTCCCATCACATGTTGGTTGGTAAGTTCCGACTAATATTGGTGTGCCTGTCCAGATCATTTGATCACTGCAAAAGCTGTCTAAGCAGGTTCTTCTTACTTAACCAGTTGCTTACTTCACTTGTTAGGGACATTGTGCCTTTCATTTTGCATTACACCCACACTGCCCTTCCCAACAGAAATGGCCCACAAACAGCCAATGGAAACCGTATCTGCAGAAGTTCCCAGGGTCTATTGTCCACTCACCTACGCCCCAACCCACTCCAAGCCCCAAAGGGCAGAGGAATCTCCCTGATGAACAGAAGTCCCTTAAGGCAGGAGAATTTAATCTTCCATGATATATTCTACAGCACATACATAAAAACCACCTGATTTACACATTCAAATGACCGTAGGGCAGCACATTCCCCGCACGCCATCAGGCCCATTTAAACTACAAGAACAAATACACATGCGTGTGCATCACAAAAATGTACACACTTAAGCACACTGAAATCCACACATGCACACATACACAAACAAGTGCACACACGGCCAGACTTCATAAACAAGCACAAGTGAATGCATGTGCATACAAATACTCACATAAACACGGAAACACTCAGACGTGCAACTTACTCTCTCAAAGATACTTTTCCTGAATTGTATCAGTAAAATATCAGTATGAATATCACCAAACTGGTCGAAAGTGGATGAAACCCAGCAACCCATATCCAGAACCAGGGATGGGTTGGGTGTTCCTGGTGTTGGGTGACTGTAGGCGAGTTGTAGTTGGAATGAAACGCGTACCTCCGAGGTGGGTTGTGATGCTGACGCTCCTTCCTGCGCCCCTCCCTGGGGTTGACTAATTTGCCTGGCTCTCGCGGGTTGACTGGCTTGGCCCCCTCAGGGGCTGGTTTGAGGGGCTTTCCCAGCTGCCCCGGGGGCGGGGGGGTGACTGGGGTCTTGGCTGGGGCCTTCTCCCTCCGAGGGGGCAGCGGGGCAGGTTTCGGTGGGAGGCTTGGGGATGGGGATAAAAAATGGTTGCTTGGTTACTTCCACACTCCTGGCTCTGTTCCCCAGTATCGCTTTAACACCACACAATAAGAAACAAACAACATCAGTCAGAAATTACCAACCAAAATATCCACAATACACTAAGTATCCGGACAACCCTTGGTCTTGGCTGTTTTTCATGGTTCGGGCTAGGCCACTTAGTTGAAGGCAAATTTTAAGGCTACTTCATACAATGACATTCTAGACGATTCTGTGCTTACGACTTAGTGGTAACAGATTTAGGAAGGCTCTTTCCTGTTTCAGAATGACAATGCCCCCATGCACAAAGCGAGGTCCATAGAAAAATGGTTTGCTGAGATTGGTGTGGAAGAACTTGACTTGCTTGTACAGAGCCCTGACCTCAACCCCATCGAACACCTTTAGGACCAATTGGAAAGCCGACTGCGAGCCAGGCCTAAGCGGCCAATATCAGTGTCTAACCTCACTAATGCTCTTCTGGCTGAATGGAAGCAAATCCCCACAGTAACGTTCCCACATCTGCTGGAAAGCCTTCCAGGAGAGAGGAGGCTGTTATAGCAGCAATCAATCAATCAGCTTTTATTTGTATAGCACATTTTATACAAAGCGAATGTAACTCAAAGTGCTTCACAACATTAAAACAAATACATTAAAAAAAAGAAAGAGTCAGAGATCATATCCAAATGATAATCTCCTGCACATGCATCAGACTATATCTGTATAACACATTTCATACAAGAGAATGTAAACAGTAGATTTACAGAAAAGCTAGACTAAACAGGTATGTTTTTAGTTTCCGTTTAAAAGTATCAACATTTTCTGTTGTCCTTATATCCTCTGGGAGGCAGTTCCACCTGCTCGGACCATAGTGGCTAAAAGCAGCATCGCCATGGGTCTTAGTTCGGCATTTAGGAACAGTTAAAATACCACTGCTAGATGACCGAAGTGATCTAGATGGTACATATTTTAGCAACATGCCTGACATGTAACCAGGTGCCAGTCCATTTAAAAATTTGAAGACCAATAACAAAACCTTAAAATCAATGCGGGAACGAATAGAATAATTTCTTCATTTCTCCATGGGGCTTTTTGGTGGGTTATTATTTTTTATTTAATCGGGGCCACTGCATCAAGGCAGGCCCTCAGTTTGTTATTGAACCGATTAAACTTATAATCACAGGATGAGGGTGGGGTAGCTGCCAGTGATTCGTCTAAGCATGAGCAATTTGCAGGTATATCGGATGTAAGATACCATTTTTTAATGATATGCCCTGTAGTAATATTGCAGTCAAGAAAACACAAAGATGATACTTCAACATTAACCCCATGTGTAATCACTAAGTCTAAGGTGTGGCCCTTGTTATGGGTTCCTCCAATAACATGTTGACTAAAATTCATACAATTCAGTATATTTAAAAATTCTATGGCTATGGAGTCTGATCTATTATCCACATGATAATTAAAGACATCTATAATAATGGTCTTCTCATGGTTAGAATTAATAATTGATAAGAATTCTGAAACGTCATTTAAGAATAAAGAACATTTTTTGGGTGGCCTATATAAAGTTACTGCAAGAATAGGTGGTTGACATTTAAACATCACTGAGTTGTACTCAAAGGAGCTGAAATCTTCCAAGGAAACATCCTCACTGCCTAGGGTTTCTGTAAAAATACAAAGGGGGGACTAACTCAATATTAATGGCCATGATTTTGGAATTAGATATTGGATGAGCAGGTGTCCATACACTTTTGGCCATGTTGTGTACAGTGAACTCCAAATGTGTTAACATTTTGTTGCTATTTTGGATTTGAAATGAAACAGTGAGTTTCAGCTTTAATTTGAGGGTTTTTACATCCATATTGGGTGAACCGTGTAGCAAGTGTACAATGCCCCTCATTTTAGGGCACCAAAAGTAACTGGACAAATTACCATCAACTTAGTCATCATATTTAATATTTGGTTGCATATCCTTTGCATACCATGAATTCTTGACGTCTGTGACCCAACAACATGAAGACTCTTGATATCTTATTTTCAGGTACTCTTACAAGCAATAGTATAACCTCTCTGAATTTCAATCGATCTCTATAGGTTGGCTAAATGGCTGTCATCAAGGGTCTGAGGTATCAAAGGAGCCTCAAACCATCACTCTGCTGCCAGATATGCAGTAGATATGGATGGATCACTTTAAGGGTTGTTTCTCCCGACTCATTTTCCTATTGAACTCTATGGAAAAATTAGTCAGGAGAAACAGATAAGACCACCGTGGCATGAGACACAAGAGATTAACATGGTGAGAGAAAATCTAACATTCGGTCATTCTTCTCATGTTTCATGGAAAGAATGCTTGTAGGATTAATTATTTGTACTGAAGCTACAGATCATTCAGTGACATTATTGTGCTAAGGAAACCTGAAACGGAATGCGTTTGTGTTCTTGGGCAATGCGTGATAATGATTAAGAGAATGATCAGAGTGCATTGTGTCCACATAGGTTGCACTGCACTGTGTGTGGGCGTGTGTGTACTGTGCTTGTGTGTGTAGGTTGCACATCAGGTGTAGTGACAGTGTAGTGCCTATGTGGCGCATGTAGTGTACATTGTGTGTAGAAACTCACCCTTTGGCTGGAGCCACTGGTGGCTCTGTTTTAGTCTTAGAAGAGTTCCTCTGACCGGGCGGGGTAGGGGAGGGAGAACGGGACGAGGAGAAAGATCTGGACCTGCCGGAGAAGAAACAACCGAATCAAAGCAAAGCACCACTGGCCAAAGCACACCGTAGCGAGCACCGACTGTATACTGTGCTACTCCCCCACAAGCATGTCTATGAGTGAAGGACAATTACCTAAAACAAATCGGCCGCCCCGACTAAAAATATAAAATGGCAATGTAATTTTTTGAAAACTAATTTACTATCATTTAGAAATCAATAGAAAATTTGTTTGCGTAAGCACACCGTTTTATGACCTGTCTTCGGAAATTCGGAAATATCAACGATTCAACAGATTTGCAGTTGGTGGACTCTTTTCGGTTAGTAACAAACTCCAAAGATGAAATTACAATGTTTTGATTCACGGTAATCTCACTACGATTGGCTGCTTGGTTACAGGTTACGTTACCTCAGGAAAGCGAATAACTAACCTAGCTAATGGTAATGTCATCTTCAGCTAATAAGAGGAGCTTGCCACCGAAAAAGATCTCATCTTCCTTCCATTTAGCCTAAATGTGAGATCGGGGAGAATGGGGACAGAAGAAGCCGTTCTGATAATACAGAAGTGAGCCAACGCGAATGATAGCCTGCAGGTGGAGCGGCATCTATCGTAGCTACAAACCATGGCTTTATGATTCAATGGAACAAGCCTAGGATCGTAACTAACTCAGAACTAAAGTCTGCAATCTTCGTTAGATAATGAAACTCCAAAATATCCCAATCACAGAGCAGCGTTTTAACAACGTTATTTTAGCCATCTTTTTTTAACATAACATTAAACTGCTCTTCTTACGTTCTTTTCAATTTTTTTCCAGTCTATTGTTTTCTTTGATGTCTGTGATATTTTGAAGCTCTACATAATGCAATTCTGACTGTTGTAAGGATGCTCTGCCACTTATGTGGGCAACACAAGCAGGCAGTGAAGAAAGACGGGCGTCAAACCAAAGGCCCCCCACAACCCCCTTCCGTCCACGATCGCACCAGAAGACACGACCCCACCCCCCTCATGGTCATGTCGTCTTACCACCCCATCTACAAAGACATTAAAAATTGATTAAAAAGTGTAAAAGTTGCTGCAGTGACGCAGCGGTAAAAGCATAGACTTTGCGTCAATGCAGTTGCACACCGAGGGCCCAGGTTCGTGCCCAGGTCACGCCAGATTCGAGTATAGCCAGTGCCTTGAGGGAGCGGCAAATTCAGCAGTCGCGGGGTTGTGGCGAATTCACAGCAGTGCCCGGGGAATCGTAAAAGGGTACAATTGGGTAAGTTACCACATTTTTTCAAAAGTGTAAAGGTTTGGGAAGATGCTGCTGATGGGTCTACAAACACTGGAGCGAACAGAGCGAACTGCCTATTCAAGAATGTTCCAATCACGTTAACAGTCTGCAGCAACTGAATGCTGTCAAGACACAGGAGAAGTCAGAGGTGTCAGGTAAATGGGAGTGGAATCAGTTGTGCTGGGGAAGAGTCATGGATAACAAGGCAGGGTCAGCCATTTGTGGGAGGAGTCATGTATATTTGGGGAGGAGTCAGGTGCACAAGAGAGAAGATTGATATGTAGGTGGACGAGTCGGGCATAACTGGTGAGAAATCCGGTATATGGGAGGGGGGGGGGGGAATCTGGCATTTACGGGGCGGGGTTAGATATACGCGGGGGCGTGTCTCACCTGGAGCGGCTCCCACTGAGAGAGCTGTGACGGGAGGAGTGGCTGGAGTAAGTGAAGGAGGAAGAGCGGGACCGGGAGCGAGACGAGCCCGAGCCCGTGTAGGAGGAGGAGCGTGAAGACGACCTGTGGAACAGTGAACAGTTACCGCGGTGCCACAGCAACAAGGCTAATGGTTTATTAATGAGACTCGCTGTTCAACAAGAATAAGACCACTGCTTTATGACGTTGATCAAATTACTTTAATAAGGGCAAAAGAATACAACTTTACTTTGATAGGGATGAGACGAATAATTTATGAATACTTCCCACCACTAAACACAGGGTCAATTCCATCCCCAATTCACAAAATTAATTGAAATTCAATCAATTTAACACTGTACATTTCGGACATTTTCAACTCAATTTAAAGTTAGTAGTTGCATTGGCTAAATTGAAACTAATCCAATCCCAACTAAGGAGACAACTGCTTTATGACCTGTTATTAAAAGAGAAGTTCAGTATTTAGCATGTTAAGCCCTGTTATAAGATTATTTATGATCATATACAACGGTCCACATCAACATTTTGGCAAACTGTGCAGTCTTGAGATTGCTCATTGCTCATGTCACAGCTCACTTACACAATAGATCTGGACGGGCATATAGAAAATCCTTCAAAAAACACTATAAACTCTCGTTTTCAAAGACGGGAAACTCACCGATTGGTCACTGGTGTCTTCTTGTAATTTACATTTACGTTTAAAACATGTTTTAAAAAACCGTTTAAAAATGTATAGAATTATTTTCAGTCGCCGTACAGCCATATGTGAAGGCTACCAGGTCAGGGTTTGCTGTGCAGCTAGTACGAACTCTTCAAAAAAATTAATTTAGCTAAATTACTGTACGTTTATGTGACTGATTCCTTCACTGCGAGCGCACACGACCGCTAGTGAGCAAAAGAAAACTACAAACTTTCCAAAACAATTCGGAAGTATTTCTGGTTTCCGGCTGCGGATGTATCTATCTAAACCTCCTTTGGCGTTTATACAAGTCAATGGATACAAAGCATACTTTGCGATGATTTTTGTGTCAGAACATCAACGGACACCAGTGACCACTCTTGTGAGTTTCCCGTCTTTGAAAACGAGAGTTTATGGTGTTTTTTGAAGGATTTTCTATATGCCCATCCAGATCCATTGTGTAAGTTAGCTGTGACATGAGCAATGAGCAATATATCTCAAGACTGCAGTTTGTCAAAATGTTGATATGGACCGTTGTATATGATAATCTTATAACAGTGCTTAACATGCTAAATACCGAACTTCTCCTTTAACAGAGAAGAAACCCAATTCTTTATATATGCAACTCAACTTTAAAAAAAGATGAGGTGCATGCTTCAAAAGTAAGACTAATTCTTTATGAATACAGCTCTAAAGGGTAAAGTAGTGAGAAAAATGCTTTGTGAATACAGTAGAAAGGGGTAAAGTCGTGAGAGCATTGCTTTATAAATACAATCACAAGGGGTAAAGTCTTGAGACCAGTGCTTTATGAATACAGTCGAAATAAACTGCTGCTAAAGCAACATTTTTGACTTTGGTCTTTTTTGGGAAACAGTGTGCGGACAGCTCTTTCCTTATCTTCTATACAGTTGAAAGGGGTAAAGTCTTGAGACCAATGCTTTATGAATACAGTCGAAAGAAGCACCTGGAGGAGTTGGAGAGGGAAACCGAGGAGCCCGAGGGGCGGTGTCTCCTGCGTCCGCGTGGGGGGGACCCTGTCATTCCAGGACGTCTCCTGGGGGACTTGGACCGGCGCCAGGGGTCCCGCCACTCATCCGGACGCTTAGGCAGCGTTCCAAGCTCCTTCTGAGGAGTTGGGTCCATAGGCCTATGTGAGAAAAGAGCACGGTTCTGTTAACTCATTCAATGGCAGTGTTCCAGAAAGCAAGAATCCCTGCTGTGCCTAGCCAATATGGCCGCCAACATTCAAAATTTTTAGACTGATCCAATCAATGCTGAAACCTGTAATAAAACACATAATTTTCCTTATTTAACAGAATTATACCAGTCATTGATGATGTGTAATAGTGAAAACAGTTATCCATCTAAATCATCTCTTGCTTGAAAGATTTTAAGTTGGACACAGCTGGATAAGTTTGACGGTATTGGTTTTGACACAACACAAGTGTATTATTTTGTATTAAGTGCTTTGTATTATTTGAGTAGATAAACTGAACAAATACATATGTGACCTGCTCCATCATTTTGAGTCACTTTGACCCAGAAAGACATTTTCAGTTTTATAAAAGAGGAGGGGCAATACAAATGTGATCTCTAAGCGAGATAAGCTCATTTAAATCTTTACTGTCACCAAACCGTGTTTTTGATTTATTCAAATAAATAAATCGGAGATGTAGCAATCCGTCTAACTTGTTATAGGACGTTCATTGTCCCACACATTATCTTGGACTATGTGCAGAATTTAGGCATGTCGTTGTGTTTGTAGCTTGTGTTTTAAAGAGTAATTACACTCACTGTCTCAGCCTATCTCCACCTACTACACAATTTAGAAAAATACTTTGTGGAGTGAGGGAGAGGGGTGGAGGGCGGAGGAGGTGTGTCAATCGGTATTTGCATAAATGAATGTACAATGTACAAATGATTTTGTATGACACGGATCAAACGGTCAAATTATACGTTGCAGATCAAATTTAAATCAAGATTCAGCAATTGCATGGCCTATTTCTCATCTCAAATATTATCAGAAACATATTTTAGAGGACTGTTTAGGTGGAAAAAGCAAGTTTATGAACAGGCCGCCATGTTGTTCCGGTTTAAAAACGTGTAGCCGAAATCAAAGGCGTAGTGCGTCTAACCAATCTGGTGCCGGCTATTTCTGTTGTAGGCGGTAACAATTATCCATATGACGTAGCGGTACCTCCAAAGAGGTATTATTTTAGATATTATTTAAGAATTGCTGAAATAACAAAATGGATGAATAAGTTTCCTTATAAGGTAGGCACACAAACATGTTTAGAGCAAAAAAAACCTGAGAGTCTAGAGTGCAGTTACTCTTTAAACTTACGCCAACCTGAGTAAATGCTTTGAATGGGCTGGCTGATTATTTATTTATTCATCACTCAACAGAACGCGCATCTGCTGGGACCGGTGTCATACACATAAGTCGCCCTTGGCACTTAGAACGTTGGTATTTTTGTCGACTTTTGTCGTCCACGGCAATTAATGATTTCATGCCACTCAATCAACCATTGACATGCTCAACCAATCACTTAGTCCAGCAACCAATCACTCTCTCTCGCTCCCAACCAATACCTCCACCAATCACTCACTCACTCAACCATCCAATCAACCATTGACTCAATTACAGAATCACCAATTCTTTCACTGAGGCAACCAGTCACTCATTCCAACAACCAATGTCTGGTTCAGTCAATCAAAAATATTGATTCGATATTGATATTGAATCATTTAATCAGCCAATCAATCATTTAATCAGCCAAACAATCATTCAATCACCTCAATAATCAATTTCTCCAACCAATCACTGCCTCAATAAATCAACCAATTACAGTGAAGCCTGCATAAGGCAGCCGCCCAGGGGAGTAATGAAAAGAGGCTGTCGTGCAGGTAACTACCATACAAACGTGACCACCAAGGCAGGTTTCACTGTATTTGTGTATGACCAACAAGCATTTCCTGTGCAATTTTAAAAGCGCCTATAATCGTCTAAGAATTTTTTATCAAGTTTCAGCGTAACTGGCTTACAACCTGCCATTTTAAAACTAATACTATAACTTTCAGAGTAAGAATATGATCTACAATACAGTAAATTATGATGGCAGCATGTCCTTAAATACCAATATACCGTGATTGCCGTGCGATTTTATGGGTTACTTTTAAAATATTTTTTTTTAAATCTAACTTGAACATAAAGATAATGCAATTCATCGTAAGCTGGCATCATCCTAACAAATGAACGATTTACGATTACATTTTTAATAAGTAAAAAAAACTAAAACTAAATATAGTTGCAAGCGGCAATTAAGGGTGCAAGCCTATTTATTATAATGGACATGCTTGAAGATGAAAATAATAGTACATTGTCTTCCAAGCTTAAGGTCTTTGAAATAAAGTTTGATGAATTTAAAGTTTATGTCATGTGCTTGCAACACTCACTATGAATAGTATTTTAAAAAAAGTGTAAAACAGATTTTGATCAGAGGTTGTACATGACAACAGGTGGGCAACTGGGCATATAGTTTAACATGTCATTTAGGTACTGTTCTGGTTAAGGCTTAATAAGTCCAGATGTGAGCATCACAGGCACTTGGAAAATGGCATAAATTAAGCAAGACACGTGTACTATGTACAACACCAAAGTGCCACAAATGCAACAAAAAAATATGCTTTTTGTCCATTATAGAGCATATAAATTTGCCCCATATATAGGGGTGTAAAACAATCTGTGTACTAAAAAATCGTACCGAAAACGGCTGATGGCTCGTACCAAAAATCTAAATGGGCGACCCGCGGTTCCTATATTAGCACAATATTTTGTTTTAATAGTTTAAAAAGTAACAGTATTAAAAAGACCTGCAGTAGAAGCCAAAAACACCTGGCACTGACAGCAGAAAACTGCTATAAGTGCCATGTGACTAACACAGCCTAATTGTGAGGGGTCACTAGGCCTATTTTCATACTAGCTTTTTGTATTTCTAAAGTAAAAATTGTTTTATAAAGCAACTTAAAACAATTTAGCTAGAAAACATTTTTGTTTGTTAATATGGCCATTTTTTTATTTCATGAAATGGGTTATTATAGCCCTGGATGGTGTTTTGTGTCGAACGCGCTTTACCGTGACTGGTTCCAACATCTGCTTGGAAGGGAAAGTAGCTCTATATCTGATGGTAGATACACGTTGGCTAAAGGATTTTAAAAAAAAATTCCTAACAAATTTGGTGGATAAAATTTTCTAAATAAATATAAGCTTAAAAATAAGAAATATAACTACTTATTTGAGATGTGTCTTGTTAATAAACAGTCTTATGTCATTGAATAGAAATAGTGCACACTTTAAAATGTTAGTCACTTTGAGCCCCCCTCCACCGGTACGCACCGTACCGTGAACTCTGTATCATGATAAAAATTGTACCGTTAGTTGAGTGTACCAGTTGAAAGACTTCACTGACCTGTCAGCTTCTACTACGCAATGGTCGTGGGTGTGAGGATTTGCCAGCAATCTTCTGGTGAAAAAAAGAGGAAAACTGCAATAAAGAGGCATGCAATGGCTCACAGTCAAACACAAGAATGTGGACAGACAAACAGACAAAGCAACATCAAACAGATGAGGTTAATTTCCTCTGTCTTCCCGTAGGGAAAGGCCACTCAAAAGTGATTAGTGCAATCAGTCACAAAGCATCCAACTGACCAAATATTTGTTGAAGGAAATAGGAGATTGGACATTCCCAGTCTGTCCTAACATCTATATATGCTCACAAAAACAAGAGAGACAGTGCAGTAGAGAAAAGGCCTCAGGGTGTATGTAGGAGTTTCAGAACAGGCCTCAGGATGCAGGAGATTGAGAATGGGCCTCTGGGTGCAGGAGTTTCAGAATGGGCCTCGGGGTGCAGGAGTTTCAGAATGGGCCTCGGGGTGCAGGAGAAAGGTTCTCTGAAGAACATGGCTGGTTATACCATTCCATTGCCAAGAGGGAATTTCACATGTTGCTTATTAGTGCAATGTAATAATTCAGAGAAAAATGCCCACAAATTAAATTCCATAATGAGTAACAGGTCAGAGGTCTGTCCTCCCGAGTTCAAAAAAAGGTGAATGTGCTTAGGTGATGTCACCCACAGTGTGCATTCAACCCGTCTGAAAATTCCACAGCCCTAACATAAGGCAAACATTGCAGTAATCTGCCTCCTGAACAGTGGAAAAGCAGTACAGTAGCCAGGGCTATTTTTAGCCCATTAACTTGATTACCTTGGTGTACAAACTTCCTCTTTTGAAGAGAAAAAAACTTGTAGGCATGAAAGCACAGGTATTGAATTCAGCATCTTCGCCTTTGTCTGGATTTAAAGCCTAATTATGCCCTTAAATATTTAAACAGCCCAATCATTTATTTGTCTTCAGATCTGAGCTATGTTTGTTGATGCTCGCTAGAATCCCATGACCTCTTGTAAAACATTTATATTAAACATTTTAGTGTTGTTAAATTCAGAAGTGAACAGGCATTTGTTTTATGCAGCTACTTTCTGAGCCTGGGTATTTGGTGGGAAATAAACAGAAACAGATACAGCCCTCCAGGACCATGGTGTCCAATAGAAGGCAACACAATAAGCTTGCCAAACCCCATATGACCGGTTCAAAATTCAATTCAACCAGTAATTATTACTATGAACCATTTTAATGCTCAAAACAATTACTTTGGTCAGTGGTGTGGTTGCACAGATTCATTTGGATTACATTAAGTGCAATGAACTTTGTTGCCAATTGTGTTAGTAATAGGTAATATGTAGGTAATTTTCTTCTTCCTTTTTTGCATCCATGTCTGTAGCTAATTTTGTATTAATTCTAATGTGCATACTTAATGTACATCATACAAACCCCAATTCCAAAAAAGTTGGGACAGTATGTAAAATGTACATAGCAGTAAGCAGTGATTTGTAAATTCTCTTTTACAAATATTTAATTTAAAACAGTACAAAGAAAATATATTTTATGTTTTACCTTATCAACTTTATTTTTGTAAATATACGCTAATTCCAAACTTGCTGTCTGCAACACGTTCCAAAAAAGTTGGGACAGGGGCAAAAAAAAAAAAAAAAAAGACTGGGAAGTTAAAAAGCACCTGTTTGGAACATTCCACAGGTAAACAGGTGATGCTACCATGACTGGGCATAAAAGGACATCAAAAGACTCTTGACATCTTATTTTCAGGTACTCTTACAAGCGATACTATAACCTCTCTGCATTTGAATGGATCTCTATGGGAATTGGGGGGTGGGACTAGATTAAGCTGTAAATTACGCTGGTACAGTATGGAACACATGGCTGGCTAAAAGGCTCTAAGTCATAAAGGATCTGAGGTATGACTTCTCACCCCTTGTTTCATGTGAATGCTATGGTTAGCCATTTTGTGTTTGTTTTATGAAATTTTGTATAATTTATTGTCATTCGCTGAGCTATGTGTAACAAAAATGTATTTTATATATTTTTATTTTTCATTTATCTCTTGAGTCTAAACGGTCCCCTTTTTTGTTTAATATAGGGGTATATCCCCTTAAATTAATGATATAAAAGTTGTTTTCACATGTGAAATGGCTGCTTTATATGATGTTTATATAAATGAATGGCATTCAGTTTAGAACAAGGCCTTTTGTAAGTGTCCCTTTAAAGCACAACTGAAGTTTGGTAGAACTTTGGGTTGTGTAGTTACCTGGCCATGATATGAGTCCAAATGGTGGCGAAATATGTTCGTTAGTTGCTCTGCGCTTCCCTGGGGTGATAATCCATTCACTTCTATGGGGAACCTAAAACGGTCTCAAAATGACACTTCTAGCACATATACGATCCAGAGAGGATTCTGTTAATACAAGCAATAAGCATTTCTCGTACGTATTTTTGAATGTTTTATTAAATGGACCGATCTGCCGAAATTTTGGTAGTCTTTTCTGGTAGCTTGCTAACAACATTGAAGAAAATAGTACTTCATAAATCATTTTAATTACCCAACACAAAAAAAAAATACGTACGAGGACTGGTTATTTTTTCTATTGACAGTATCCGCTTCTTGTCATTTTGTCATTTTGAGACCGTTTTAGCTGCCCCATAGAAGTGAATGGAAAGCGACAAATACCCTATTCTGGATTATCACCCCAGGGGAGCACAGAGCTACTTGCGAACATATTTCGCCACCATTTGGACTCATATCATGGCCAGGTAAGTACACAACCCAAAGTTCTACCAAACTTCAGTTGTGCTTTAAGACTAGTAAATTGAAACACTAAATTGTCTTTTATTGGCTGATTGTGGTTTGTACAGAGGCACCCCTGGCGAAGAAAAAAATCTCAAAGTGGAAATCCGTACTCTCGATTTTGCAATCCGTACATAGTTTCGAAATTACGGGTTTTTGTACAGGTTATCAGTGTAAAATCCATTTGTCAAAGTCAAAGTCAGACACGGAAGTACCATGGCTACAATTCACACCATACGTAGATTGCAAAACCGAGCGTACAGATTCCTAGGTGGAAAAAGAAATCTCAGCGAGAAAAATCTGTACTCTCGGTTTTGCAATCCGTAGGTTTGGTCTCTAGAAAAAGGCCTTTGTTTGTCTTTTTTGTTACACTGAAATGTATGTGATCCTGTCCCCAAATTAAATTATTGCTAAAGCCAGCGTAGGGCATCTTTTGGCGTGTTTCTGTATTACTTTACTCTGTGATTACGCACCCAATCAAGTGAGGGCAGTATTTTTTTACTTTTTAATATACAATTAATAAAATTAATTACATTTAAAAAGCCAAGTTTCTTTCAGAAATAAAAAAAAATAATTAAGAGACGTAAAATTATTAACAGGTATTTCTTTCATTGCTTACCTATTTCATTATCAATCGATTATTATTTCATTAATTTATTTTATTTATTTAATTTTGTCACATTTGGTCTTCCAGAGGTCATTTAAAATGCCAGCTTCATGACTGAAAGTGAACACATTCAACTCAACTACTTAACTAAAATAGTGGGAAAAGGACCCAGGGTAGAATTGGAAAGGACATTAGGCTTGGGTTGTATACCATATGCAGCACAGTTGCATTACGTTTAGGGATGCACCGAAATGAAAATTCTTGGCCGAAACCGAAAACCAAAAATGAGAAACCAAGGCCGAAAACCGAAAACCGAAACACCGAAAGAAATGATTGTCAATTATTAGAACCATTGCATTTATGGCTATGACTGTGTACTAACCTCACTAAAATCAAAGCATTGCAATTCAAGAATAAATCAATTACAAAAGTATGAAAATATTTATTTAGCACTGACATTACAGCAATGCACAATATAAATTAAAATTCAAAACAAAATGTTTAACTTGACCCCGCTCATGTGTACATTAAATAATAATGTACAGGCCTATAACTGACTGGCCTGCTGAAAGATTGTAAAATTAAATATGTTCTCTCATAAAAACACAAAGTGCATTTAAGTCACCCGACGTGGAGAAACTCTTTGCAGATGCACCCCCTCTTGAAATTTCAGCACTGCATTTTTTGCAAATCGCTATCCGTGGGTCTTTCTCCGAGATATTGAAATAACTAGGGCTGGGATAAATGATTATTTTGGTAATCGACTAATCTAACGATTATTTTTTCGATTAGTCACGATTAGTCATTTGTTCCGGTCATGCCTTGAATCTCTGCTTTCTGTAGGCACTGCTCCTCTTTCGGCCTCTAGTGCATGTTTTAACTCACCCACTGAAGTCTGTACCTCTGGAAATGTCACCCTGTTGTCCAATCTCTGCCTTCAAGATACTTCTCATGCCAATTTAAAATAATGACATGAAACATTAAAAATGTATTAAATATCTAAGGTATAGCTAGAGTATTCCTTCAATAATTCACTTAATTGGTTATCTTATCTACAATCTACATTCTACATCCATCCATGAATTATGTTTTTAACTTTTAACCATGAAATGCAATATAAATGAGCCCTTTTTACTATTTTAGTAAGGAGTCTAATTCATATGATCTTTAGAAACTATAGCTTCCCCACTTGCTCCAGCACGCATGCGCACAGTGCGCAAACTGGCTATTCTCCGTCTGTAGGCTACACTCGCGGCTCACATTCTCTACGCTACGACGTTTCTAAAGATCATATTACAGAGGCATGTGAAACACCACAACAAGCCCTCGCTCAATGTAAGCACAACTAGCGATTCATTAAGACAGATTGATGAAAACAACCGTTTCGCGGCAGAAAATAGATTTTTTAGAAGCTGCATTGCCCAGCCCAGCTCAGTGCCCCGTCCGCAGCCATTACATGGATATACTTGGCTCGCGCTGGATTTTACATTTCACTTTAGATTGTGTGGGAATACTTCACCCAAGACGAGCCCAAGGAGATGGTGCGATGCAAACTGTACAAAAACGAGTGAGCATTGTGTAGCATCAGTTAGCATTGTGTACTTTTGAACTTGTCACATTAGAACCGACGTCATCGACGCATAAATTTCGCGTCGACGAATTTGCATAATCGATGACGTCGACGACGTCGACGAATCGTCCCAGCCCTAAACTCCACACCGCCGACATGCTGGCTCTTATCCAGATAACCGTGTGCTGGCTGCGCTTTTTGTTTGCGTCATTACAATTCTGTTTCGGCCGTGTTGTTTCGGTGATTTAGGTCTTTCGGCCGAAAACCGAAAATGCACTTTTGGGCCATTTTCGGCCGAAAATTTTCGGTGGCCGAATTTTCGGTGCATCCCTAATTACGTTTATATATTTTTCAATGTCGTCGTATCCCCACGCTCCAGTTTTTTAGAGAGTATTCTTTGGAACACGGTCATTTCATGTGTGATGTCCCACTTAGCAGCACAAGACAAGTCTATGAAAACAGTGCTACATTGAAGCTGCAATATGCAAGGTTGATTGGTAAACATTTTAACTAAAAACTTTAGCTAGCTAGTTAAACTGGCAGATTTTGTTGATGAAAATGGACAGAGCTAAAGTTAAATGAGCCAGTGGCCACACGGAATGGAATATGGAACAGGGAAAGGAATATGTACCTAGGTGAAGGTGAACAGAATGTGAAGTGACATCAATCTCACCATGGCTAATGATGAACACCCCTTTTCTGGGATAGAGACCTTTTTCAGAATGTTCGTCCCTGCACACACACACGCCCTAAACAATTTATGGCCGTCCCAACAAAATATTTTGTCCTGTGCCATGTTTGCCTGCAAATATCTGTTTACTCTGAACAACAATGTAAAAAACAAACAAACAAAAAAAAGACCATGACCATTACAATGCCAAGTAATATAACGAGATACAACATGGGGATTGTGTACCATGGAAACAACTCGGTCCTGTATTTAACCTTCCTATTGTGTTAGAAATAGGCATACACCTTTTGTGTTAGGGGGTCAAATTTGACCCGGCAGGTTTTAACATTACAAAGCACTCCTAAAACAATGATTATAATCCAGTATTGAGTTCTACCTACTAATTCAAAACCATAACATCTACTCTTACGCTGAAAGCACACATCCTCCGGAAAGAACGCCTGGCACCGCTCCCGCCTCCCACATTCGGCCGCTTGTGGGCGTAGTCTATTTTTAGACGGACACACTGTGTAAACGCTGGCCGAGTTTTAACGTTGCATGTTATCACTGTACCATTGGAATAAAGTCGAAAAAGTATGAAAACGTAAGATTGCATTTTGGTTGGGCTATTGAATGCATCCTATATCCGATAGCCGTATTGATGCCATATTCTGTGATCAAATGAGACTGGGGAATAGGAATGGGTATCGAGAACCGGTATGAAACTGGTACCGGCTCCTGATTGGTCAGGACAGAAATACAGATAAGCTCCTGGACAAACGGTGCTGCTATCGATATTTGAACGTAATTCACTTTAATTCTTTCTAACATAGCTAGCAGGCATTTTCTAATTACCTCCCGTAAAATATATGTTTCTACTCGGGTCCTAACGTTGACGAGTTACTTATTTTTTTCTAATGAGGAGTTGCAAGCGTCAGGCGATTATGTCCGACGTTGTTGATGTATATTCACTGGCCCTCTGATACCTGCTACAGCCACCCCAGCCTTCACCCTGTAATTAGTCGACCACAATATAAGACTTTTACTCTCACGCAAACCACTTCCCACCCGTCCCTCCATTCGCTTGGCCTAGATCTTGTGTACAGAAGCTAAACCATCGACATGAGCAAAAGTGTGTTGACGTATTCTCTGGAGAGAATAATATTGCATCATATGTATGTGCATGTAAATAATAGGGGATAATACGGTGCTGTAGTGGCACCATAGTCACACCGTATGGGAGAATCTGCATAACCACTCCCCACCTGTCACCCCACTCACTTGCCCTAGATCTTGTGTACAGAAGCTAAACCATCAACATGAGCAAAAGTGTGGTGACGTATTCTCTGGAGAGAATTTTGGCAGAACTCCAGGCGTGATGTAAGACCTCTCCTGATTACTGGCTACGCCCCCCCGGCAGGTAAGGTCTGGGTATAAATTTCCTGCGCCTTAATTGCAAACAGAAGCTAAACCATCAACATGAGCAAGAGTTGCAAGCGTCAGGCGATTATGTCCGACGTTGTTGATGGTGAGCTTTCATTACCTCATTTTCAGTTTTATCATCAATTCTTTCAAATGCGCCCTCGTAAAATGTGGAAGAATGAGACATCATCTGTGTCGTGGAAAGCAATTGAGAAAGCCTCAATTTATACAATTAGGCACCAGGATGTATTATTTTCTGGTCTATCCAATCGAAAATGTATGTTGGTCCTGTTGTTACTAACACAATAGTTAATTTTAGATCAGGTGAAAAACGAGTGGGTTGTAACTTAAAATGGCATTTTCTAACACCAATATGGAATAATAGAGCTATCACTTCAGGGAATAAACCCTTTTTTGGAGAATGAGATGATCAATTGAGAAGTGGTATAGGGAAATATCTTTAGTTCGTCCAAAAATCCCAATCGCCAGCTTATTCATTTAAAATTGTGTCACAGAGCATATTTGACATCGTGTGTAAGGTATTATAGAAAGCAAGCCCAAAGTCCCAACTGCAGTATGTGTCCCAATGGTGTTCCAGGTATATTTAAACACATGGTATGGGATTGCCCTGGGGTTTACATATTTTGGAGTAATATAGTACCTATTCTGTTAAAGATAGTTCACTCGGATATACCCTTTGAACCGAGCTTACTCCTTCTTTATGACGATTCAAATATTCAGTTAAATTGGAAGCAACGTAAGGTTTCGCTTGCCAGCTTAACAACAGCAAAAAAACGTATTGTCCAGCGCTTGTTACCCCCACATGATCTTCACATTCAAAAATGGTTATTGTCTTTTCAAGACATTGTCTTGATAGAACTGTCAGCGGCTAGAGTCAACAAAGCTAGGGCTACTACATTAGTGTTCTGGAAAGGGACTGCTGTCGAATAGCTAGGTTCATGTTCATCTGCGTAATCAGTTTTCTGCCTCGTCAACGTCCTTCCTTGGGGGGACAATTTCCTCTGCTACCTTTATGTTTGAATTATTATTTGTATTTAATTTTGTTTTACCCTTGAATGATGAAGTGTCCTGAGATGGGAGGGTTTAATTCAAAATGATTGTAAGGTATGATCTGATCTGTGACTTTTCATATAAATAAACACATTAGAAAATTCAGAGGCGATACTGGCTAGTGAAAGTCTCCTCGCGGCCAGCCAATTCCTTCCAGTATATTCACTGGCCCTCTGATACCTGCTACAGCCACCCCAGCCTTCACCCTGTAATTAGTCAACCACAATATAAGACTTTTACTCTCACGCAAACCACTTCCCACCCGTCCCTCCATTCGCTTGCCCTAGATCTTGTGTACAGAAGCTAAACCATCAACATGAGCAAAAGTGTGGTGACGTATTCTCTGGAGAGAATTTTGGCAGAACTCCAGGCGTGATGTAAGACCTCTCCTGATTACTGACTACGTCCCCCCGGCAGGTAAGGTCTGGGTATAAATTTCCTGCGCCTTAACTTAGATTCTCAGACGCAGCGTGACCGACAACACGCCGCTGCAAAGCTGAGAGATGAACACAGCCTTTACAACCCACACCGAAACTCACTAGAAGAGAGATAAAAGTCTGGTCCAGTCTAACGGGCTGCAGTGTCAGCAGGTTCAAGTGTGCAGAATCTTTAGCCAATAAATTACTTAAATAAATCGCTTGTTAATTGAACTGTCAGAGCCGGGCGTTGGCTTAAACACTATGTCGTTTAGGGCTACAACCATCCCTGGACCAACACAATTTATTTATTTTTTGGAACATGGAGTTACGAGATCCCTGCTTATGAGGGCAACCCCCGACTTTGCCCCGCACTTCGCCCCCTACTCCGTCAGCACAGAAAAAAAAAAAAAATTAGAACAAAACTTTTCTAATTTCACCAGGGACCAGAAGGGGCCGGTGGGGGCAGGGCAGGGGCAGGGCAGGGGCTGGCGAGTAACTCATCACATATCGTAACTCAAAACAGCACCGCCTCACCACCACGTGGGCCAGGATTACTCAGCGAAACGTGAACGATAATGAGCACAAAGCAAAAAAGAAAATAATTCACGAGCGGGAGACATTCCTGTGCCGTGAACAAAAATAAACAACCCCGCCCCTACTGCAGTATGTGTCCCAATGGTGTTCCAGGTATATTTAAACACATGGTATGGGATTGCCCTGGGGTTTACATATTTTGGAGTAATATAGTACCTATTCTGTTAAAGATAGTTCACTCGGATATACCCTTTGAACCGAGCTTACTCCTTCTTTATGACGATTCAAATATTCAGTTAAATTGGAAGCAACGTAAGGTTTCGCTTGCCAGCTTAACAACAGCAAAAAAACGTATTGTCCAGCGCTTGTTACCCCCACATGATCTTCACATTCAAAAATGGTTATTGTCTTTTCAAGACATTGTCTTGATAGAACTGTCAGCGGCTAGAGTCAACAAAGCTAGGGCTACTACATTAGTGTTCTGGAAAGGGACTGCTGTCGAATAGCTAGGTTCATGTTCATCTGCGTAATCAGTTTTCTGCCTCGTCAACGTCCTTCCTTGGGGGGACAATTTCCTCTGCTACCTTTATGTTTGAATTATTATTTGTATTTAATTTTGTTTTACCCTTGAATGATGAAGTGTCCTGAGATGGGAGGGGTTTGGGGGGGGGGGCGGGTTTAATTCAAAATGATTGTAAGGTATGATCTGATCTGTGACTTTTCATATAAATAAACACATTAGAAAATTCAGAGGCGATACTGGCTAGTGAAAGTCTCCTCGCGGCCAGCCAATTCCTTCCAGTATATTCACTGGCCCTCTGATACCTGCTACAGCCACCCCAGCCTTCACCCTGTAATTAGTCAACCACAATATAAGACTTTTACTCTCACGCAAACCACTTCCCACCCGTCCCTCCATTCGCTTGCCCTAGATCTTGTGTACAGAAGCTAAACCATCAACATGAGCAAAAGTGTGTTGACGTATTCTCTGGAGAGAATAATATTGCATCATATGTATGTGCATGTAAATAATAGGGGATAATATGGTGCTGTAGTGGCACCATAGTCACACCGTATGGGAGAATCTGCTTAACCACTCCCCACCTGTCACCCCACTCACTTGCCCTAGATCTTGTGTACAGAAGCTAAACCATCAACATGAGCAAAAGTGTGGTGACGTATTCTCTGGAGAGAATTTTGGCAGAACTCCAGGCGTGATGTAAGACCTCTCCTGATTACTGACTACGCCCCCCCGGCAGGTAAGGTCTGGGTATAAATTTCCTGCGCCTTAATTTAGATTCTCAGACGCAGCGTGACCGACAACACGCCGCTGCAAAGCTGAGAGACGAACACAGCCTTTACAACCCACACCGAAACTCACTAGAAGAGAGATAAAAGTCTGGTCCAGTCTAACGGGCTGCAGTGTCAGCAGGTTCAGGTGTGCAGAATCTTTAGCCAATAAATTACTTAAATGAATCGCTTGTTAATTGAACTGTCAGAGCCGGGCGCTGGCTTAAACACTATGTCGTTTAGGGCTACAACCATCCCTGGACCAACACAATTTATTTATTTTTTGGAACATGGAGTTACGAGATCCCTGCTTATGAGGGCAACCCCCGACTTTGCCCCGCACTTCGCCCCCGACTCCGTCAGCACAGGAAAAAAATAAAAATTAGAACAAAACTTTTCTAATTTCACCAGGGACCAGAAGGGGCCGGTGGGGGCAGGGCAGGGGCAGGGCAGGGGCTGGCGAGTAACTCATCACATATCGTAACTCAAAACAGCACCGCCTCACCACCGCGTGGGCCAGGATTACTCAGCGAAACGTGAACGATAATGAGCACAAAGCAAAAAAGAAAATAATTCACGAGCGGGAGACATTCCTGTGCCGTGAACAAAAATAAACAACCCCGCCCCTACTCTCTACAACAATGTGTACATACGGCGCACGTCATAAAAGCCACTGTAATCTCATTTTTGGCAGCACTCCAAGGGTGATGCAAGACTGACTCCTCCTTCCACACTCTGGGTATAAATCACAGAGTTTATTTTAGATTCTCCCTGAAGCTCAGGTGACACTGTACAGCAAACCAGACTGACAAATCGGACTTGTACCCTGATCATGGGGAAGGGGAGTCCAAATAACCCTTGAATCCCCGCCACCGCTAATTCAGCCTCCAAACTTACGTTTATAGATAGGCTTTCAGCAGATACTAGAGCAACATTTACAACGTACATTTTTATGTTCAAACAGAGCAATACAGGTTAAGTGCCTTGACCAAGGACACAATGGCAGTGCCCCACAGTGTAAACTAAACCAGCAATCTAATACCCCCTTCACAGTGAATTCAACTGAATTCAATTTTATATGTATAGTGCTTTTCACAGAGAACTGACACAAAGATGCTATACAGAAAAACAGAAGGATAATTGGGGAAAAAATAACCCAGGCCCGGATTAAATGGATAGACTGCACTAGGCAGACAATTGTTTTCAGGGACCCTTGATTTTTTTATATTTTATTTTAATTTATTTTTTTTAAAACCTACGTTGATTGAAATAAAAGTTTTGGATTAGGTTTTTAACTATTTTTTATTCAAAATAATTTTTTAAATAGCGAAAAATATAGCCTAAAGTTCATGTGTTTTTACTCCTCTGACTGGGCCCTCCCACTGGCAATTAGACCCTGCAGCTGCCTAGTTTGCCTCTGCCTAGATCCAGCTCTACCTGAACCCCAAAAAAGCAAACAAGGTAAAAACTCCCCAGAGGGGAGGAAATCTGGATACAGAGGGTGAGCCCATCCTCCGCTGGCTGGCCTGGTTTAACTAAAGGTGGAATGGATAGTAACAAAATGTAATGCGGGATCTATCATAGCAAATAATCAAATGGAAGTAACGTTACCGCTAGCTATCCAGCTAGCCATGTTAAGGAAGCTAAATGGCCGAAGTTGGGTAAATTGAGTGGGCAGGGTTGAGGACGGAGGATTTAGCAAATTAAGGTGCGATCAATGTGCAGATTAAATTCCATGCTCACTTAGCCACAGGAGTCACATTTTTACTCCGCAAGTTTGCTTCGCCAATGCTAACAGCAAATCTTTAACCAGTGACTGAAGATGATTGATCCTTTGGATTATCAGTCATAAACCCTGGGTTACTGAGCTGGTGGCAACTTCCTTGAGGGTGCAATAAAACAATGCACCAGGTGGCCTAAGCCAGTGTTTTTCAACCTTTTTTGAGCCAAGGCACATTTTTTACATAAAAAAAATCCTGAGTCACACCACCAACCAAAAGTGTTACTAATTAAGTGAAGTTAATAGGATAAGATAATTTCCCACGGCACACCTGACGATCTCTCACGGCACACTAGTGTGCCGCGGCACAGTGGTTGAAAATCACTGGCCTAAGCTATCCACCACGTTGCATCTTTGCCTCCTCCCACGCGACTTCCAACTCCACTGCTCTGCGACTTTGAGTCATAAAAAGCACAAGGTCGTAAACGACAGCTGGAATTGACCTTGGACATTAGAAGTAAACGGCATTCTGCAGGACATAGAGCAGTTTTGCGATGTTTGTTCCTCCTAATGACGCCGGGAACCCAGGCCTGATCACAGGCCGTAAAAGGTCTGTGAACAAGCACCCTATGTTCTTGGAATATATTCTGGACTGAAACAAAGCAGTATATATATATATATTGCATCCTATGTATGTGCATGTAAATAATTGTGGATAATATGTGGTGAACCGGGATTACTGTCAATTGAAGTGTGGGGTATGTGAAAGTATAGGAGGGGGCAAAATACATAAAAAGGAATAAAGAATGTGAAAGAAAGGAGGATTGTATAGGTTATCAGGGATGCGCTTGTCCACATAAGTATCTGGAACACAGAGTGGCCATCACCTGGACCTCACCTGGTATCTAGATAAATGATAGGGAAGATCATGAGATGCGCCGTCGTAAATAGAATCTTATTACTATCACTAGATCGGGGGGAGTAGACTATGCAGTTTATCTTCCTGGAGGGGGGTCTCCGGGTGGTGAGAGGTCTTCCTGCCAGACCTTATTTGGACAAACAAGAGGAATTGTGGAATGTGGAAGGCCTGATCAGAACTCCAAAGGGACATTTGAGGAGAATCTGCTTAACAGGTCTCCTGGTACCATAGTCACACCGTATGGGAGAACCTGCTTAACAGTTCTCCAGGTACCATAGTCACACCGTACGGAATACTTTTGTTATAGACTTTGTTTGTGAACTTGTTCATGTTTATTTGTCTTAGCAGCATGTTATCCTGTGTTTAGCTATAGGTATTGAATGTGTTTGTGTTTGCTCTCACAGTCTGTGCACACATACTGTGCATATACTGTGTCTGTGTGTAGCTGAACGGGCTGGGTAAGATATTTACTCTGTATTTCCTTTCTTAAATCTCCATATTCTGTAATTGACTGCTAATTCTAAACTAATGACCTACCTGCCTGTTATTAAATTCTTCTTATTTTTAACTTGTGTGGTCTCCATGACTCTAATCCATCCTATACCCTTTTCAGCCTAAATTACGACTGAATACTCAGGGGGACAATTCTGGGACCAACTGATCAGTGGTCAGTGGACAGCAAAGTGTTTAGTGGCGTCCACAAGTTGGGAAAGGCAGCCAAGTTCTGCCAGCAAAACGGGATTGGTGGCGCATGGTTCTGGTGATTTGATGTGAAGAGAACCCCTGGACGTTCTACATCGGTTCTTGTCAAATTCGCCTTAAGGAGCCCTCTGAATGCACTCTGACCTGGGCTCGCAACTATGTATGTAAAAGATAATACATGTATTGTGTTGGCTAGACCCCCAACCTCTGTGTTCTCCAACAAACTGAGATTCAGCAATAGCGCTAATCCCGGGAGCATATATTGAGTAATGGTGGTACCCAAGGAAGAGTCGAGTGTAACCACTCCGAGCTCCACGCATGATTCAAACCAAATTCTAAATTCCAGTTTTAAATGTCAGATAAAGTCAGATAAATGAGTAAATAAATGAGTGATATTTCACAATAACTTTTACCTTTTCCCACAGGAATAGCAAAATACATAACGCTTAAACCTTCGCTCCAGGCTATTCCCTCATTGGTCTAGCTGCACGGGTGGAGCAACTACATGCAATCCAGGGGTTTCCCTGCCTTGCAAATACTTTGGCGGGCCGACAAAACGCAATTTTGAAAATTTTATTAATTAACACACTTAATCTGATATTTATTATTATTACCACTATTATTACTACTATCCGCCTATTGTGTTACTTTACTTTCCAAGCCTATTGTGATTTAGCCTATGTAAAAGCCTGCATGGTATGCATCTGAATGACTGTAGTCCCCACAATTTGCTGTCAGATGAACACGTGTCAAGTGTCAAGTGTCAACTGCAAGGAAGAAGGCTGAAAATATAAAACATTTAGGCCTAGCATATATAAATTATCACATAGCCTGCTATTTGAAAGAGATTCACTTTTTCGCAAATGTTAGCCTTCTCCCCATAAAATTGTCAACGTTGTTGTCAGGGGTGTAGGCTAGTGCATCGGAGCGCCGCTCCAGCAAAAAATGGCTGCTTTTAAAATGATCAACACATTGTTAATGCGCCAAATAAAATTAATCCATCCCATTTTAGTACTTTGTTTCAGTTAGGCAATCTCAATGTAGCATTCTTTATTGCGCTTGAGTGCTGAAGCGATATGCTACATTGTATTCAGTTTTGAAATCCTAATCTTTCTGCTGCCGGGCACCTAAATCGCAGCCTGTCTGATATCGTAGATAACTTGCACACCAAGTCCGTATTTTCCGTATGCGTTTTTTTAATCTGTTTTTTTAAAATCGTTACGCACAGAAACCTTGCGCACTGAGTCCGATGCGTTTTATTATTCTACAGGTGTGTTTTTGAGCTTCCCAGTCTTTTTTTTTGCCCCTGTCCCAACTTTTTTGGAACGTGTTGCAGGCATCAAATTCTGAATTAGCATATATTTACAAAAATCAATAATGTTGATAAGGTAAAACATTAAATATATTTTCTTTGTACTGTTTTCAATTAAATATATGTAAAAGAGAATTTACAAATCAGTGTACACAGGTTGTTTCCTCAATATTGATCAAATCATCATGCTTTGAGTTGCAACATTTCACAGCATGAGCTAATGCTTGGCCTTTTTAGTCACATTACTCCATTCACAATGTCAATGTCACCTTTTTTACGAGGCAAACGTCTGTGCGATTCACGGCTCATGTAGCACCCAGTAGCGAGAGCCCCAACAGGGCATCTAACCTGCAGCCTTTTGGGTTTCACTGAAAACAGTGCCGCATTGCTGCCCCCACACGGGCTGGCATTTAACCGAAACTAAGGCCTCAGGCATGTTTGAAAGACAATGTCATTCCAAATGACGGCAACATATTTCACATTACTGAGGCAACCACCTACGTCATCCCCCCCACCCTCCACGAGTAAGTCTAAGGTATAAATATCCAGCCGTTATTTTAGACTCTCAGTCTCGCTGTTCTCGCAGTGGACAAACATGCCTGTTCCAAGCAGAGAGAGTGATGCAATGACACAGAAAAGGAGATTATGAATGTCAGTAAGAACAATGTTTAATAGACCTGCTCAAAATAAATAAAATAAACATGCATGCGTCACTATTGGGAAGTCACTTGACAGTCCATGTATAACAGACCTATGGCACCATAGAACACAGGCTTCCACACTATAAAACAGGGGCTACCAAAGCAAAGAGCACAGGCTATCACACCATAGAACACTGGCTTCCACACTATAGAACAGGGGTTTCCAAACCAAAGAGCACAGGCTATCACACCATAGAACACTGGCTTCCACACTATAGAACAGGGGTTTCCAAACCAAAGAGCACAGGCTATCACACCATAGAACACTGGCTTCCACACTATAGAACAGGGGTTTCCAAACCAAAGAGCACAGGCTATCACACCATAGAACACTGGCTTCCACACTATAGAACAGGGGTTCCAAACCATAGACTACAGGCTTCCACATCACAGAACACTGTCTTCCACTGCATAAAACAGGAGCATCACCACAATTCCATTTTTTAAAATCTTTTTTAATTTTTAATTTTTTTTAAACACTCAGTGGGTATCCCAGTGTTGGATAACCCTGTACATTATCTCAGATAACCTAGTACTGGGTTTCCCCTGCTTTATATTCACTTTATTGCCTAGCACATTGGACAGAAAGGCAGAAAGCCTCAACCCAATGCTACTTCCTTGAGTTCTAAGCAATGACACGGTCACTCAGGACCACGCACGCCACACACATGTACCAATTTTCTCAACGGACCACATTCCCTTCAAAGACCTGACAGTGTTCTGGCAAAACTAAAGCCTTCTTCCTGGATATGAAGGCACAGAAAGGACTTTTGAAGAACTGCCAAACACATCTAAAAAAAATTAATCTAATCTGCAGTCGGGTACATTTCAAGGAAGTTCAAATGCAGCCTAAAGCCTGAGAATTTCCATTTCTGTACAGCACACTTTCTAATGATACTGGCATGACTTACAAGAGTATCACACACACTTTAGCCATTGGCTCTTTCCTGTGGACATTGCAAATTAGAGGTTGATAGATACGACTTTCCCAAGGCTGATATCGATGTTTAACAACCATGAAAGCAATTGTGTTCAATTGCTTCCTTAGCACAGGTACAAGAGAGCTTTCTGTATATAGATCTAGGCCAGGGGTAGGCAACCCTAGTCCTGGAGTGCCGGTGACGTTTCTGGTTTTTGTTCCAGCTGAGCTTCAACGCAAGAGTTTGATGGATAATTAAAAGCTTGAGCCTGAATATTCTGCTTGGTGAAATGCTGAGTGCCTACAGAACGTGATCACCTGCATTAGGGATGCACCGATACCGATACCAGTATCGGTATCGGGGCCGATACCATGCTCATGTACTCGTACTCGAAAAAATGTACCGATACTCCAAAACCGATACCAACGTCCAAACGTCCGCACGCTAATGCTATCACCTTAGCAACACCTAATCCTGACCTGCGTGCTCACTAGGGATGTTAACAGTTAATCGACTATCGATTAATTGCTAATAAGAATTTAATCGATAAGATTTCAAATGAAACAATTAACTGAATAATCTGCGATCTTGTTTCAACGGCAGTTTTTGTGTGAAACGTAATCATGGTTTAAGGTCTCCACGCGAGGGCGAAGTTAATGTAGCCTACCACCTGAAATGCGAACTTTTCCTATAAACCTCGTATGAACTTTTTGTATTTTTTCCTTGTAGTTATATAGTTTTATGGATTAGGTTTATGGTCGCTCCAGTGAGCGTTTTAAATATGGATTAGAAACTACGGAAATATATGACAATTTGTGTGTTCTCAAGTTCTGACCATTTCGTGGTAAGTAACCTATTGTAAAACATTGCGTTTTCAAATGGTAAAGTTGTCAAAAGGGTGACAAGGGCCATACTTTTTTTTTAAAGCAGATGATTCTTTTCTCCCAAATTGAATGTCGATGTTCAGTCATGTATGGGGGGAGCCCTTATACAAAGGGTTGAGCTAGGTGCACTGATGTAGCATAGTGCTATTAATCACCCAGTTCGTCAGTAGGCTACTTGATTAAAATAGCGGTTCAGATTAAAATAGCAATCATTCACGCAGTGCGTGATCTAGACTCAAATTACCTGACAACAAATAAAGAAAAGGGCTTTAGCTAGACTTCTTACTGAATTTCAAGTGTAAAGAAGAAACAAACGTATAGCCACATATTGGTTATATTTGTGTAGCCTATAAAACATGGTTATAGCATATTAGGCCTTCTTAAAATAGCCTACATTTATTGTGCTATTTCGATACAAAAGAAAACACGAATGTGCTTCATTTAATCAATATCATTATTACAGATTTGAAATGGTTTAATAACGGGCAGACTTTTATTAACTCTTAGTTTGATAGTTACAGAATAGGCCTACATGGAAAATGTACAATATAGCCTACAGTAGCCTATGCGATTTTGATTAGAAATGCTTGAACCGTTTTGCTTTCGGTAACGTTACGTTGGGTGGACGTCAGATGCCAGTAGGTAGGCTACAGGTTCCGATCATGATTGCAGCCTATATTTTTTAAATGTGAAACTGTGCCAAAAAACAGTTGACCGGGCTATATTATTTTACTAATACCCCCGCCATTTGTTGCAAACTAATTGAGTAGCCCGTAGCCTATGCAGAGAGTAACTGATTCGGTTGACAATTATGTAGGCTACTGCGGTGCGATAGTCAGCAGTTCATATAGGCTAGTCAATTCAGTAGGACTCTCTGAGGTTGATGGTTGAAAAGGACATTATGCCAATAAGCAGCATTGACGGTGAGAGATTTCGTGAGCTAATAAACGGGCTGGGCACACGACTCGCTCCCGACCACGTAGCTTAAATGTTCTTGAATAAAAATACGTAGGTCTATCTAGTATGCATATGAGAAGCCTATTCAAAACATAATAGCCTATGATTTAAGTTGACTGGGCTAGGTATACTAGTTTAACTGTCGCCTTTCCATTTCAAGAGAGATTATGTTAATGCTGCTAGCGCAGCAACGGTTTCGCTTGCAACTGATGAGACGGAGCGCAATTTATTTTCTGTTGAAGTAGCCTATACACGCCTTCATATTCTATTTTTGCATCACTGAACAGTACTCCAGTGGCTTCTGCCATCCAGGTGGAGACATACCTTGAAGAGTGCACAGTTCCTCGTGAAGACAAACCACTCCAGTACTGGATAGTTAACAAAGTGCGATTTCCCGCTCTGGCTCAAATGTCACAAAAATACCTCTCAGCACCATGTAGTAGTGTGGAAAGTGAACGGTTATTTAGCTCAGTGTCACACATTGTTATTGAAAACAGAAATAGGCTCACAGCTGAAAATGCAGAGAGGCTTCTTTTCATCAAAAAGAACCTGCCACTTACGTTTTCAAAACAGAAGTGAAGGTAGTCTAGGTAGTCTTTAGATGGCACACAGACTGTCAAACAGACCTAGTCTTTAGATAGCACACAGGCTGTTCCATGTCAGTACAGTAGGTTAGCCTATAATGTATGTAGGCCTATTTCACAATTGTTTTTTTACAGTCAGCCCCCCCCCTGTTAAGTTGACCATGTATATTAGTGGTAAGGGTTAGGGGTCACTTATACTTTGACGTTCCAGTATAAATAGAATGATGCACAAAAGACTGTACAGTTTTATTTTGGTTATTATTTATGTTTATTTTATTTTTTTTTATTGGACCTCATTTGATTTAAATAATCAGTAAATTGATAGACTGTGCTCCATCAACAGGAGAAAATAAACACAGTATCTTCAAAATCAGCCGTCTCATTATTGTGGTATTATTATACAGTATTATTATAAAGTACTCATACTTAAAAAAACACACAAAAAATGGTATCGGTATCGGTATCGGCGAGTACTCAAAAGTGAGTACTCGTACTCGTACTCGGTCTGAAAAAAATGGTATCGGTGCATCCCTAACCTGCATTTATTAAACCTGATTAATTAAAATGAAGCCAGTTATGTAGTTGGATGGCGCAAAAACCAGGACAGTCTTTGTCACTTCAGGACCAGGGTTGCCTACCCCAGTTCGAGGCTTTTGATTGCCTTTGAAGTCTGTTATCGGCATTTGTCAACATGAGGACCAGGGTTGTGCCAATGAATGTCAAAAAGGCCGAGATATGAGCAAGAGAAACCTTTGGCTTAGCAAATTCAACTGTTTGGAACATCATTAAATAGATATTACTGGTGAGCTCAGCAATCGCAAAAGGGCCTGGTAGGCTAAGGCAGTGTTTTTCAACCTTTTTTGAGCCATGGCACATTTTTTACATTAAAAAAAATCCTGAGTCACACCACCAACCAAAAGTGTTACTAATTAAGTGAAGTTGGATAATTTCCCACGGCACACCTGACGATCTCTCACGGCACAGTGGTTGAAAATCACTGGGCTAAGGAACTTTACAGTTGATGACCGAAGAATTCTCATCATAATAAAAAAAACCCTCAAACAACCTGCCCGACGGATCAGAAACTCTTCAGGAGGAAGGCGTGGATTTTATTACCACACAAAGTCCACCATATACTGAAATAGCCCATGCAGAAACGAGCATATTTGTATTTTTAAATGACCAGCTAAACAACTGTTACCAAATTATTCCACAGCTTGCGACATTGCGATATTATGCTCAATCATTCAATCATGTATTTGGACATCCATGCTTGCCAAGGGTGTATGTCTTTATTCAGGAGCACCAATAACTAATTAACGGCCATCCCCTAAAATAACAGGATTTATACATCCATTAAATGGTTTTTCACTGTTAACATTTCTGCCAGTCTTTTCACCGTTTTTACAGTGCGGAATATTAATAATCGTAATTAGGACCGAGCCTACTATTTAGTTTTGTAGCCTACAGCGAGTACTCTACATCTTTTCAAACGACCTTTACTTTCCATTCATAATAAGCTACAGTACAAATACTACAAATTACAGTGTCCACATCAGCATCGCAGAGCTGTGTTTATTGTCATTTTTCTCATTGCAGATGGGTGTAAGAAAAAGAAGAAATACAGTAGCCTACCACCTGGGACCACAATGCAGTATAATAACAGCCATAACCAATTAGAAACAGAAATACATACAGGAATCAGCCTGTAAGAAAAAAGACAATGCACAATAAACGCATAGTAACCTATGCATTTTTCCTGCTCGGGGGATTATATAGACTATATATATTAAAGTCAAACTGCACGGCATATGATCCCCGAAAACGGGTTTATTGGTTTTTGAATAGGTTATGATCATGCATGCATGGGAAAACCCCGAAATTAGCAACTCCCCATGGACTGACACACCACACACAGCAGCTCTCCTCCGACTTTGGCGCACGGCAAGTCAAACGGGCTCAGGCACGTGAGGATCCATGACGAAACTGCCCCTTCACCAGTGCGATGGCCAGAAAATAGAGCCCCAAGATTCACTTCAGAATGACAATGAGCAGTGAAGAGGCCTAAAGGAACTGCCCAAGACCCAAAGCATACCACATCTGTGAAACATGGTGGTGGGGGTGTTATGGTTTGGGCTTGACAACTGCCACAAGTACTTGTTTACTTGTCTTGATTGATTGATGATGTAACTGGTGCTAGCAGGAACAAAATTAATGTACAGAAACACATTTTCTGCTCAAGTTCAAGCAAATTAGGGATGCCACGGTTCTCCGTATAATATTGTACCGTATGGTACGCCATCCACGGTTCAATACGAAATTCGGCATTTTCGGTTTTGCAATAAAATTTCGTGTTACTACTTTCCACGCATTTCTTACTGCCGAACTGTATATGTGTCTCCGGAGAAACCCCCTCACCGCGAGTAAATATCAAATCACTGTTAGTATGCAAATGACCCAATGATGTTGGGGTAACGAGTAGAGTAGAGAGGGGATTTCACAGAATGCAGAACACAAAAGAAAGGTAGCGAACAAAAAAGGGAAACCCAAATTGAACATGGCGAGCGGAGTTGAGAGGCAACACCGTCTTGTGTGGAGACATTTTGGTTTTGGCGTTGAATACAATGATGAGGGAACAAAAACAGTGAACAGAAAAATTACTGTCTGCAAGCATTTCTCACCCAGCCGTCACCCAGCTATATCGCAGACTGAAAGCAGGACAGTCGAGCAGGTAACACCGTCAGTGAAAAAACAGCAGTCTCTCGCCGATGTGTTCCAACAAACCTATAGTACCAGTTCAGAAATACACAAAAAAATAACCAATGCAGTGGGGACGTTCATTGCGAAAGATTTGCAGCCCTTTTCGGTGGTTAGAGATTCGAGGGTCCGTCACCTAATGAGAACGCTCAATCCGCGTTACACTGTGCCCTCCCGTACATTTTTTAGCAGCAAAGTAATTCCCGACCTCTATGAAACAACGTGCAAAGGCATTGAAGACGAATTGGCTAAAACTCAGAACCTTGCACATAAATCTCGCAGCCAAGAAGGCAGTGTCAATCAACCCGGTGTCCCGCTTCCTGGGGAAGGTCAGAAAAGTAGTGACTTTTTTTCACAAAAGCACCACAGCCCACCATGTTTTGACTGTGAAGCAAGAGATGTTAGATTTACCTCAACACAAGTTAATCCATGATGTCACAACTCGTTGGAATACGACACATGACATGTTGGAACGATATGCGGAACAGCAGCCCGCCATCTACTCTGCCTTACTGTCCAAAGGTGTGAAGGCGTCGGCTAAGGACACGGCAATGTTGACTGACAGTGAACAGAAACGGGCAGAAGAACTCAACCAGCTACTTAAACCACTGAAAACAGTGACAACTCATGAGCAGTGAAACAACCCCCACCACATCAATGATCCTCAGTCTGAAGAAAATAATTCTGAAATCCATGGCACCAGGAGATGAGGACAGTGCAACCCTCAAAGAAGCCAACGACACCTCGGTTGCAAGTGAGAGAATTATCTCCACTGCTGGGGACATTGTCAACGCAAACCGCTCTCGCCTTGCTGCAGAGAATGTCGACAAGCTTATCTTTTTACAGAAGAACCTCACAATACAGGAATAGATAGCTGAATTGATGTTGCACTTTACATCCTGAATATAGCCTATACTGAAGTACGGGAATAGGCTATATTCATATGTTATGTAGGGGTTTTGAATTTATGTTTTCCCCCAGATTGTATATAGGCTACCAGCTATCAAGGCTACAGGGCCGTGTATCTCCGAGGCACGTATTGAACCGTGGGCTAACTGTATTGTCGCATCCCTAAAGCAAATGCGATCCAAACTCATTGGACGGCTCTTCATTCTACAGCAAGACAATGATCCCAAACATAAAGCAACAAAGGCTTTTTTCAAAGCCAAAAACTGGAAGATTCTTGACAGGCCAAGTCAGTCACCCGATCTGAATCCAATTGAACACGCGTTTCATAAGGCAACTAGCCCCCGAAACAAGCAAGAGCTGAAGATGGCTGCAGTACAGGCCTGGCAGAGCATCACCAGAGAAGATGCTCAGCACCTGATCATGTCTATGGGTCACAGACGTCAAGCAAAGAATATGCAACAACAAGTACTAAACATGACTCATTTCATTTACGTAACACTAATATGTCCCAAACATTGTGGTATGTATAAAAAGTGGGGGCTATGTATAAAAAGTGCTGTCATTTCCACACGGTGAAACCAAAATGTCTAACAATACCCTTTAATGAATTCTGAGAATAATCACATATGTATTGTTTGATTACAAATCTAAAACTGCGGAGTAAAGAGTTATATCAAAGAAAAAAATGTCTTTGTCCCAAACATTACAGAGGGCAATACAATGTAATCAGCCTAATTATGGCAACTTGCATAACCAACAATAGTCGATCAGAACCCACCTTGATTAACAGGCTACATTATGTTGGCTAATAATAAAACAAGAACAAGATAGCAACAGAACTTGTAGCTTATCTAATTTAAGGGCCAGGCTGGCTTAGGTTGGCAAGGTAGCCAGCAGCTAGTTAAATATGGCATCAAACATGAGTAGCTAGTTAATAAGAGCCACAAAGTTACCAGTAGCTGAACTGTACAAAATCATGAAGCTTATTATGTCACTGTAAAATGACAGATAAGTATTATTCTGTGAAAAGTTTGTCATTATAAAATGACTGATAAGTTATTATTCTGTAAACATTATGTCACTGTAAAATTCCAGAATAAGCACAACAGAAGAAAATAAAGTGCAATTCCAAAACTGTCAGGACATCCATTTTGGAGATTCAACTGTATTGAATGGATGCAACAGCACGGCACCGTTCATCTCTTTTTCCGTTCTACAGCTTAGTTCTACTTGCTGCTACAGTAAAGGGAGTTACAGAAGGGGGGCAATCAGTGACACTATTGGCTTTCACAGAGAGACCTTAGTATGATGAAATAAGAGCGATTCATTTCACAACTAGCGGTCTACTGCAAACGTTTATTTACGATAAGATACGAGGTAAGCTAATAACGTTAACGTAACTAACATCCACCTTAGCCAGTTATGCGTACGTTATTAGGCTACAAGGCAATCGTTAATATCCAAACCAAAAGTTCTTTGCGAGAATCTGTTATTCAATCGTTGTCAGCAGTCAGAAGACCCAGCACTGGAAGATCAAATGCTTTACCACATACAATGTGTTACTGGCGTTTCATTTAAATGTAGTTGCATTTGATGCAATGGATTGTCCGCTGGCTGCGAAAATAGCATTCACGTCGAGAAGTAGCCTACCATAAAGTATCGGTAGGACCGACGTATTTCGATACCCAAACCTACGTACACACAATCTACTTCACTGAAAATGTATCTCCAGTGGAAGTTAAAATAAAACTATGATTTCTCAATGGTCAATAACGTTTGTTCCTTTCTGACCAACCTCTCAACCAATAAAAACGATGATCATCATCTGATGCACAGGAGCCAATCAGAGCAAAAATGAGCTGGGCTTTAAAAGAATAGCTCTCCCTCTTCATGCTGAAGAAAAAAATGCAACTATCCTAAATGTGCATCCAATAAAGGAAATCAGATTGATCTGAACACAACCTATGAACCACTACTAATTTCTCTACCTTTACGCAACATAAAGCCAACACTCTGCTTCCCAAGGTCAATGATGTTTAGGTTTGTGGGGCCTGGGTTTATACATTATCCTCTGGGGTATGGTTTGCAAGTTTATTTAACCAGATAAAAGTGATTGAGAACAAATTCTCATTTACAACACTGACCTAGCCAAAAAGACATGCGTACATAGAAATCATACACAAAGTACTTTAAAACTAATTGCATAAACTGCTTATAGTGTACATGGGTGGGCGGGGTTTAAGACTTCCACGGAGGCGGGGTTTATGACTCACCTGGGAGGCGGGGCAGCTGGGGATCGGGGTTTGGGTTTGTCCTTGTCCTCCTTCTTCTCTCGCGGCTCCCGCAGGGGGCGCTCTCTGGGCCTCTCCTTCTCCTCTCTCTTGACGCGGTCACGCTCCCACTCCTCCTTCCTCCGCTGCCTCTCCCTCTCCCGCTCCCTCTCTCTCTCCCTCTCTCGCTCGCGCTGACGCCGCTCCCTCTCCCGCTGATCCCTCTCTCTCTCGCGATCCCTTTCCCGCTGTCTGTCCCGCTCCCTGTCCCGCTCCTGAGAAGCCCGCCAGCCCGCCCGCACGCACGCACACACACACAAACACAAAAACAAACACACACACTTAACTAGAAATGCAGGATTGGGTTAAATTATTATCTTATTATTATTCTGAGTGTGCATGCATGCATGTCAAACTTGGGTCAAATATTTTAAATCCTAAAAGACAAATATTACAAATATGTAAAATTTGTGCATATTACTGACAATTTAAAAAAATCTATTATCTCAAATAAAATGACTTCATATCAGGGCTTGACAAAAAGGCCTGCCCGGGTAGCCCACACAATTTATTCTCCATATAGCCCAGTAAATCCCACATCAACGGTGGCCCCATGTATCACAGAAAAATATGTATTTATCATTTTACCAAGAGTTGCTTTTGCGTCTTTTAAAAAAAAATTTCTTAAAACATAGAGGACAGTGTTGTATTGGCAGTAATTGTGTTGATTTGTTAATGCGTGAAATGCATGAGGACTGACAGGCAAGAAATGACCACCATTTACTTACTTGTTAACTAAACCGGACAATGGTGTTGCATTCATTTCTACCCGTTGTGTGTATTAAAGCCAAAGACGATGCTTATCGGAGCAATATGAACTGATGTTGAAGTAAAAACAGTTCCACCAGAAACCTACAGAAGTCAGCGGACTGGAGGAAAGTTACCTTACTGTCAAGCCATGCATATCACCATATGTTGTAGTCTGTCTGAAATGCACTGGGGTCTGTAGGAGTGTTTCCAAATTTCACCAACATCTAAAGTTGGTGGATTTTCAAATTTGTATTTTTCGCCAAGTTTTGTATGTATGCACATTCACCTGTGAGTGTGTGTGAGTGCACATGCATGTGTCTGTTCATGTGTGTGTGTGTGTGTGTGTGTGTCTACACGTGCGTACGTATATGTGTGTACTTACGTTATAATGGTAAGGCAGGGGGGTTTCTGTGTACTGTACTCTAAAGTTCTCGTATTGACCTCCTCTCCAGAAAGCCTCCATTTCGTAGTCATAGTAGGAGTCTGGGTAGGGCTCGTTACTGCAGAGAGAAAGCACACTCAGGCACGCAAGGACACTAACCTTTTAGCACGCGCAAAACAACCAATGATTGGTGCAAAACTAATTTCATGACCAATCATTGGTCATGTTCTCAGTTTTGCGTGCGCTAAAAGGTTTTGCACATGCTGAAGGTCTTAGTAAATCAGGCTCTAAATGCATCAGAGAGAATTCACACTACACTCACCAATATAAACCCTGGAAAATGCACCCCGGCCTTCGTACACATATCAAAGAAAACTCCCTACTTTCTAAACTCTACAAAACTGCCGCACTATACATCAAGGAAGCTGACCCATATAAATTAAACTTCCAAGAAAAGTCCAAATGTGCATATTCAAAGGCAGATATCTGACGAACGGGACATTAATCTCATGAAAACATCACATTCATCGCATTTTTTTTTTTACAGTCTGCGTATGCCACAGGTTTATGAGACAAAAACGACCACACGTAGTGTTTTTATTTTTAAATTTGTTTCTGATTTTTTCCCATTTTTCTCCCAATTTAGTAGCCAATTGAGACCCTATTCTAATTCAATTCCCCCAATGTAGCAACCGCTAGAGAACCACCGCTATACAACCCTGTCAGCCGGTAGTAGGAAAGAAAGTAGGAAAGCAGCCGCCAATTGCCGCTCCCACAGGGCACCGGCCATGCTCGGAACTGGCAGGTCCGGGGCGCGAACCCCGATCCTCGGAGTACAACTACATTATTACCGTTGTACCACCGTGGCGGCCTCTCTGCAGTGTTGAGTGTAGATGGTAAGTAGATGAGGTAGTGTTGGGTATAGATTATACTGGGATTACTCTGGGATAGATTAGTTGCCCTGTGGGTGTGCAAGGGGTGGACTGGCTAACCAGTATTGGGATTGTGCAGGTCTAGATCAGTTTCACTGTATTTGAACAGTGCTGCGGTAGATCAGTTGACTTGTATTGGGGAGGTAGATTTGTCTTAAATCTGGGCAATGCTGGGATTGATTAGTTGCCCTGTTTTGGGTTTATTCTGAGGTTGATTCATTAGTCTGTATTGGAACTGTGCTGAAGTACATTAGTTGGCTTACACTGGGTTTTTGTGGAGTAAACGAGTTGCCCGGTCCATTGCAGTGCTGTGGGTACATTTCTTGGCTTATATTGGGACGGATGTACTCACCCCGGTTCACGTATCTCCCTGGTGATGCGGTAATTGCGTTCCCTGAAGAACTCATTCTCTTTGTCAAACTCTCGCTCCTCCTCGCCGATGGTCACATTGAAGCGTTTCTCCTCAAAGTCGGGCTCCTGCTCTTTGCGTATAGTGGCTTTTTTCAAAACCTGGACAGGAATGGACAGGGCTTATACTCAGAGGAGTACACTCCCGGTCTTTAGTACACTTTAGTTAGGTTTTAAGAAATCTTTTACTTGACAGAATAGTGACCTGGAGTTCATAAAAATATTTGACTAAATAAACAGGTGAACAAATTATTTCCCTTTTCCAACAAGAGAAGTAAAATCAAGTTAGTTTGGCAGAAATTGGACAGTAAGGTCAAGAAGAAGTAACCCAAGTGCAGCATGTCTGTGGGAACTTCTACAGCAGCGTTGGTGTGAACCTCCAGAACCATATGAATGCCCTTGTAGAAAAATGGCATGAATATGCTCAGCAGTCATTACTGCAAGAGGTGGCTATTTTGATTAATCTTAGTTTCTTATTTATCTGATCGCTTGAAAATTGTGGGTCTACTAAAACTTGACCGGTAGTGTACAATAGAATCTCAGAAACAAAAAACTCACGAGTTACTATGAAGGTGAATCAAATGCAGTTTGAAACCAGAAGTAGCATTAAAGATAGTAGCTAAACAATGAGATTAGCCTAGTTAAAAATAAAGACATCGTAATTTAAGGGTGCAAACTCTTAAAACTGTTACATTATTACATCGCTTTCAGAGTTGCAAATGACCTATCCCAATGCATTCATATCTGAGGTCACACTATGTAAAGAGGGCTAATATTTTGTTGGACCGCCTTTAGCTTTGATTACGGCACGCATTCGTTGTGGCATTGTTTCAACAACCTTATGCAACGTCACAACATTTATTTCCATCCAGTCGCATTCATTTTTGGCCAAGATCTTGTATTGACGACGGGAAAGTCAAACCACTCCGTAAAGTCTTCTCCAGCACATCCCAAAAACTTTCAATGGGGTTCAGGTCAGGACTCTGGTGGCCAATTAATGTGTGAAAATGATTCCTCATGCTCCCTGAACCACTCTCACAATTTGAGCCCGATGACTCTTGGCATTGTCGTCCTGGAATATGCCCATTGATGGGATAACCTGGTCAGTCAGTACATTCAGGTACTCAGCTGACTTCATTTTATTGCTGAATAACGTTGCTGAGCCTAGACCTGACCAATTGAAGCAACCCCGATCATAACACCGCCTCGAGAGGCTTTTACAGTCGGCAATATGCATGACGCGTGCAACGGCGACTTTTTTTTTGGCCAGGCAGCGTACTTGACAGTCAGTTACCTTTAACACTACTCACATACTACCGGACCCACGGGCGCACACGTAAGCAGAAAATACGCAAAGCGGACGCCCCCTCGCTAGAGGGCCTCATATCACTCAATCACAGAGCCCATTCCACATAAAGGACGGAGGGATTCACTGTTTAAATGTCAAACCCGAGTGGCCAGTATGTAAATTAAAAACCTGAGGTGAAAATTGAGACAGACAGCCTTTGAGGTAAATCAACCTCAGCCAAAGCTCCCTGAGCTGAGCTTGATTTTTATCTCAGTGAAACTTGCCTAAATAAAAGATAATTATAAAAAGTCTTATAAAAACAGTAACAAAGCAGTATGCTTTTAAACACCAGGGCCTCGGCGTTTTGAATCACAGACCGGTTATTATGCCGCTTCTTATTGTGATTTTGTCTAATGTTCTAATGCAATCCCGCAAACAATTTGAATGATAATTCAACTTAGTTTATAAAGCGCTTGTTCTGAGAAAGAAGGTTGTTTTTTTTTAGGGGGGTAGATTTATTTTTTTCAACTAAAGGCAGGTTATTATTACACTGTGTCTTTTGCGAAGCCAAAGTAGGGAAAATAATGACTAATGAAATCCACTTTGGGCCTTGTTCAATTATTGACTAATAAATCATGAGAAGATGAGAAGAACTACAAAATGATAGCCGGTTAATAATAAGGCAAGAGTAATGCGAGTAATCATTTCAATAAATGATTCAAGTTAAAATGGGAACAATGGCGCTTTGGCTGTTTGTCACAGACGGTGCGTCGACCTTCCAAATTCAATTTCAATGGCGCACGGAGTATAAGCAAGCGTGCTTTGCATTTTCTAAGTGCGTGCCCTTGTATTAGTGTCGGTCTTAGTAAGTAGCATTACTTCTTGGGTGCATTTAGACTTCACTTTCACGGTTAAAAAACACTTCTGGGCTCAGAACCAACCCGTATCTCTGAGGTTCTACTGTACATACATTACAGGTTTGGTGAATGCAAAGGTACAGGTGAGTGCAAAGGGGGGGGGGGGGGGGGGGGGTTTACCTCTTTGGCGTGGCGGAGCCCTCTCTCCCAAGCGCTCTCCACAGGGGGTTCCACTGGCGGGGGCGGCGGGGGCAACTCTTCAACAGCGGGGCCTCCCTGGAAGAAAGAATACACTAATACTAATACGCATACACTAATAATATTATAACTAATAATATTCAAGAACACAGACACTAAAATTCACACACTAATAACACACAGCCACTAATACAAGCACACATGCTTATAACTAGGGCCACCAGTTTGTCTCTACCATGTGACCTGCAGGGTTTTATAATTTGTATTCAATTTAAAGCACATTTGTAATCCCCATAGGCACTCCAACGGCACAGTCAATGGACTAATCACACAACTGAGTTGAGACATTTATAAAAGGGTATTTATTTAAGGGTGATCCATCCATATCTACAGTATATCTGGCAGGGGAGTGATGGTTTTGGCTGGTTTCATATCTCAGACAATTGATGACGTACAGCCATTTTAGCCAACCATGGGTTCCATACTATTTATGAAAGACAGTAATTTACAGCTTAATCTAGTCCCACCCCCAAATTCCCATAGAGATCCATTCAAATACAGCCCCTCCCCGAGCGAGTTTGCACTCGTAATACACACACACACACACACACACACAACATACAAGCACACAAAACTAACACACACACTAAACATACAGACACACAGAAACCACTATAAATAGAATACAACACATATGCTAATTACAAACACACAAACATTCTAATAACATTCAAGCACATAGTAAATACTAACTAACATCCACACATGCACACGCATGTACACAAACAACATACAAGCGCACACACAATGCACAAGCACACTAATAAAATGCACGCACACAGCCACTGACTAAGGCACAGAGTAGACACGAATACAAAAGCAAGCGTACGTGTCACACTAAGGGCAATACAAGCAGACTTGCGTACACTATGCATAAACATAACACAGTGCACAAACACAGTAAAACAGAGTGGGGGTGGGGATGGGTGCGGGCGGAGTTCATACCCAGGGGTTGGAGGGCATGAGGGGGTGCGGGCCTCCAGGGGCCCCGCCATTGGGAGAGAAAGGGTCAGGCTTGCTGATGAGAGAGTAGTTTCCCTTGTCATTCACCCCGGGGTGGATGAACCTGCAGTTCATTCCCCATGTGCAGTTACCTGAGACAGAGGGAGAGAGCGATGAGATGGGAGGAGGGGAGAAGAGGAGAGAGAGAGAGAGGGCAGATGCAGTGAGGGGAAGAGAGGAGATCTGTCATTCCAAAACCAAGGGCGCCCAGACAGCCAATAGGGGTCGCGAGCGCGATGAACAATGCTATCCCAAACGACTGAATCCCTCCCTTATATCTCTTGGACGACGCAAGATATCACCCTGATAGAACAGACCTCAACGAGTCCAAATTTTGTGGCGCTTTGACCGCCACAAACTTTGGCGGCCCGTTGAGGTCTGTTCGGTGATGTTAAGGTGAGTTGCAGCAGATATCTACAAAACTAGTGAGTTCTCAGCGAAACTACCTGTATGGATAGACAGCACTCCGGATATGTAGAAACATATCAAATTCAAATTTTTGGGTTAAGTGCCCCTTTAAGTTGTTTTATGCAAAACAAATAAATTTTATTATCAATCTATTTTAGTTGGTTTTACAATTGATTTAAAACTTTCATTATTAGTTTTAAGGGAAAACAATCTACAGCTTCTGGACAACTCCATGTCCCAAAAGGCTTTATTTTAAAACCAGGGGAGAGGCTGTTTTCAGTTTTGATGCCCCAAAAAACCCCAGTTTATAAATCACAACTTAACACAAACATTTTCAAAAGGGCCTTTATTGAGCTTTGTTTCATTTTCTCTCTTGTTCTGTTTTAATCTTGTTTTTTTTTAATATATATTTTTTTAAACTCATTTTGTTTTATCATTTTATTATAAACCATCTAAATTCTATAATTTCTGTTGCGTGTTAATTTATTGTTTTTACCTCTGTAAAGCACTTTGTGTTAGGCGTATGAAAACTGCTATACAAATAGTTATTATCATCATTATTTTAATATATCGGAATATGTCAAAAGCATAGATGTCTTTGAAATTATACCAGTATTATCGTGAACAACATAATACCCAGCTAACAAAATCACGTTCTCGGAACGTTCCGTGTATGTTATTAAGGTTGCCCTAAACATTCCCTGGTTGACTCAATGTTGCGTTTTTTTCAGGTTCTAAGAACTTTCACATAGCGTTTCTGAGGAACGTCCCCTTTAACATTCCAGTAACATTCTAGGAGCATTCCTCTTCTAGGCACATTCTATGTAACATAAAGGTAGGATTCTCCTGAGATCACAGCAATCTATAGATTATATAGGAGACGCTACCTTTATGTTGCATAGACTAGAACCTGAAGAAATGCTCCTAGAATGTTACTGTAGTTTTATTTTATCATCTTGGAGTAACATTCCCCTATACACACCAGAATGTTCCCAAAATAACGTTTTGTAATGATGTGGCAAGAACGTATGGGGAATGTTAGCAATGTACTCCGGTCTCACAGTAAGAGAACATTAAATCCAAGAGTTAGAGAAATCCAAAGGGAACGTTTCTACTAACATTCGTAGAACATTCCCCTAATGTTACATAGAACGTATTGCAACGTTTGTGACATTTAGGGGGCGTTCCCGGAATGTTATTTTGTTATCAGGGAGGAAAATTCTCCATTTCTCTAAGCATAAGAGAAACCCAAGCAGAAGAACGTTCCTCAGAGTCCCCAGCAATGTTAGCAATCAACCTATGAACGTTCCCCATACTCCATACTTCCCCCATCCTCCTCCCCTGAATATCCCACTCCCCTGAATATTCCCAAAGTAATCTTCTGTAATGACATTACAGGGCTGTATAGGGAACATTCTTTAAATAGCTTGGGTATCGCCCACCCTTAAACATGATGCATACTACATGTGCATATAACTACAGGTTGCCCTAGATGGGCGGAATGGCCTTAATGATTATCTTTCTGGATCACAATCCAATATGTAAAACGAAAGGTGAAATGGTTATTATGTGAAATGCGATGCCTAGTAATTATGTCTAATATATAGAGTATTCAGAAATTAAAATAATACTGCAATATATATACAGTATTTTTTTATTTTAAAAAAAGAAAAGAAATAATGTCCCCAAGTTGACAGAAGACCATTGACACCATTTTTAGGGGGGGGTAAGCATTATAATCTGACAAGGCACACAGTTACCGCATTATGACTTCCAGTTTACAGAATTTAAAAACTAGTTGGACAAACTCTGGCAAACCCAGTTTAACAGTAAGTGAAGAAATGCTGCCCCCTGCTGTCTGAATACGATACGACTATGGCATTCAGTTACTGTACATCTGGTGTCCCTTTCAGTGCAGTACAGGTACGGTATGTTTTCAGGTGAACGTCCTGCTTAGGTGAGGGGTTTGCGGATGGCCGTGCATCAGGTGAGTGGAGTAAAAGTGAACGTTTCACAGGTGATTGCCGTGGAGGTGACTGCTTTACCGGCGCTCTCGCGTGATCTATTGAAATTCAGTTCTCATAACCGTCTGATGCACCACTTAGGATAGGAAGCACAATTTCCAGTCCCCCTGGAGGACCACAGTGAATACAAGGCTTTATGGTTCCTTTTTATAAGCAGACAAAAAAAAAAAGGCCTCGGAAACAAGGTGCTTGGACATTCGCCAATCAATGATGTAAATTAAGCACTCAAGTGCTAAAAACACGCAAAAAAAAATCCTGAAATGTCCCATTTTAGATGACAACAGACCTTCGTATTTCATCGGCACGTGACCCGAGTATGGGTCGTTTTCCACGTGCGCAATGTTTTTTTTGTAAGGATTTGTTTGTGGATCACAGCACAGATGAGCACTTGAAACGGCCAATGGGGCGCAGGTGAGTGAGTAACAGACGAGTGCTTTACAGGCGAGTGGCATACAGGAGGGGGCTTTATAGGCGAGAGGTTTAAAGGAGAAGGACACGCAGGGGAGCGCTTTAAAAGTGAGTGCGGGCGAATGAGGAACAGCCGAGTGTTTATCATGCAAGCGCATGGCGAGTAGTTTAAAGGCGAGTGGGGCACAGGTGAGTCATTTGCAGGTGAATGGGGCAGAAGAGTGCCAGACACGGCGAGCGGCACGAGGTCACAGACGAGAGCTCTGAGGCCCTTACCCTTCATGAAGAACCTACAGATGGGGCGGGGGCGGAGCTTCCTGTCCATGGGGTCCTTCACCTCGCCCTCCTCCAGGTCGTCATCCTGCAAAAACCCACAGAAAAACCTGAATACATCACCAGTCCCAGAGATATCTGTTCCTGTCTGGGAAGGACGGGATACGGCAAAAGACTTCACGCATCTCCCCAAAGCAGTGTTCACGTGCCGTAATAGATTCACAATCGCTGCAGCCGTAGAATCTTTTTGCCTCTACACCACGGTATATGGAAAAGGGGCCAGTGCTTGGGATGGTCTGCAAGGGCTACTAATGGACTCTGACCATCGGCAAGATGCAGACAAATCGCAAGTAGAAGGGGAAGCAGCTGCACAGGAAGTGGGAATCGTACATGAAATGCCATTGGCTAAAAAAGGAAAATTACATTTTTTAACCAACCACCTTGTGGTCGTGACAGATGTAACTGACCAATGCCTCGCTCGCTCTCATCAGAGCAGTGTCAGTGGTCCAAGACTGCAGAATTACAGTGTCAGTTTTTGTCTGGTACCATAAAATAACTACAAATGTGTCCCATGGAGTCACAGGTGCTCGGTTGCTAATACCCGTTGCAAAAAAATGTTAGTTATCCAGGGGCAACATTTCTAATCGATGCCTTTTACCCATAGCAAAATGCATGGATAAAGTACACAACTGAGCATAGCATGAAGCAGAACTCTTAACCATTTCTGATTGGTTCATGCCACAGAAAGTGCTCTAAACAGTACACTGACAAAACGTCTGCACCCGATCACCGACTTCGGGGAAACGCCTGCCGAAAACAGGCTAACACAATGCGGTTCTCAACCTGGGTCCACTGTGTATGCCGGTTTTCTTTCCAGAATTATACCAAGTTCTTCATTTTTCTTACTTAGGTGCTTTTCATGTTTAGGGGGGATTACTCGCCCTCTTAAGGCACATTATGCCAGAAATAGCCATGAATGTCTTGTAGAATAAAAGCTCCATGTTCACATTGTGCTTATCGCGCTATATTGCAAACAGTTACATAAAAAGACGTAACAAAAATAATTCCGCTGATCAAATTAAAGACCAAGGTGAATCAACAGGCTCCTGAATGGTGAATGCGTGGACTGGACACATGGCCACGAAAACTAACCATTTGGTAGAATTGGAAGACAAAGCAAATGATAAGCCAAACCTGCACTGTGTTGATAAGTTTAAAGAAAATGTTTACCTTTTTTAAGTAATTGTCTTCAATATAGCACAATAAGTACAATGTGGACAATGGACAGTTATTCTTCATGGCGTAATTGGTATTTCTGACATAAAGTGGCTTAAGAGGCTAAATAATCCCTCTAAACATGAAAAGCACGTAATTAAGAAAAGATTAACACCTTGTTAAAATTCTGGAATTGCAATTGTGGTTGGAACGAAAACCTGCATATACAGTGACCAAGGTTGGAAACCACGGGGCTAACATCTAGGGGTGTGCAGCGATGCCACTATCTGTATCTGTATCTGTTGGACCATCAATATTATATGTATCTGTATCTGTATTCGGATAGAAACAGGAAGTGGGCGGGCTTCGACAGGAAGTGGTGTTGCATATAGAAAATATCATATTTTCTAGCCAAAATTAATTGCACCCCCCTCCCTCTTTTTTTCTTTTCAAAACCTTTTATAAGAACTATATTCTGGACTTCATACTTATTTATCCAACCCTCCACCCCCTAACTGGGGGACACTGAACAATAATTTTGGATAAGAACGGGAAAAAATCTGAGGTACAATATATAATCATCTCAGAATGAAAAGGCAGTTGAAACCATTCCATTATACATTTGAATGGAAACTATTTCCACAATAACAAACCTTGCTGCCTGTTCTACTTTTTTTTTTGTTAAGTAAATGTTTTTTTACTATATGAACTTGGAGACCCGCCCCCAGCTCAGCATGCACTCTCTTTTTGTTTTTTCGCTATGTAAAATGAAAGGTGAAATGGTTATTATGTGAAATGCGATGCCAAATTCACGATGGTTAAACATATTACAGATTGTAGGTTGCACAAAGCGGGAGGCGAGGGTGTGGGTGCGTTTCATTCATTAAACTTTCAGCTTACTGTACATGTTTACTGACAAATTTTCCTATTGAACTCTATGGAAAAATAAGTCAGGAGAAGAAACCCTTCAAGTTATCCACCCATATCTACTGTATTTCTGGCAGCAGAGTGATGGTTTAAGGCTTGTTCGATATGTCAGACCATTGATGACTTAGAGCCATTTAGCCAACCATGTGTTCTATACTGTTCCAGTGTAATTTACAGCTAAATCTAGGCCCACCTCCCAATTCCCATAGAGATCCATTCAAATGCAGAGGTTATAGTATCACTTCCATACCTGAAAATAATTGATATCCTTTTTATACCCAGTCATGATAGCATCACCTGTTTACCTGTGGAATGGCAAACAGGCATATTTTGAAATATTTTGAAAATCTGCTCCCTGCTAAATACGGCGGATGCTGAAACCTTAATACACGCTTTTGTTTCATCAAGACTTGACTATTGCAATGTCGTCCTCTCTCGCCTACCCAACTGCAGTATTAAAAAATTACAACTCGTGCAAAATGCTGCCGCCAGAATACTAACCAGACCCAGAAAATTTGATCACATTACTCCAATCCTAATCTCCCTCCACTGGCTCCCAATTCAAGCGAGATCTGACTTTAAAGTGCTTCTGTTAACTTATAAATCATTACATGGGCTTGCACCATCATATCTATCCAACCTCACCATCCCTTATATTCCCCCTCGTGCCCTCCGAGTCTTTCTCCTACCAATCTGATGTCTGCATGAGTGTGTCTGTGCCCAAACATGTCTGGGTTTTGTGCTGTTTCTGCACTGCTTTGTGTGTGTGTGTGTGTGTGTGTGTGTGTGTGCGTGTGTGTGTGTGTGTGTGTGTTTTCGTGTGTGTGTGTGTGTTTTTTAATTAGCTGTACACACCACATCTACTTTACAGATGAGTTCACAGTAAAATACCTCATGTAATTGATGTTCATTAAACGCAAGATCACGTAAATGTTTGGGCAATTCAAATCAATTTCATTACTAGGGATAGCTGCTACTTTATGGGAAGAATGTGCTTTCTTATCTGTTCTGTAGTTACTTCGATGGCGTTTCTGTATGCACTTACTGTATGTCGCTTTGGATAAAAGCGTCTGCTAAATGACTGTTATGTAATGTACATAATTAAGAGAGACTGACATGAAATACAGAAACTGTCAAAGCCATCCGGGAATGAGGTTCCACACCTGCGTTAGGCTCTCACTGGACAAGTTGTAACACTAACTGTTGCATCTCTGTATGCAGGCAACACTTAAAGACGTGTGAATGGCAGAGATGGGGAAAATGCAAATGCAAATGGATGTACCTGCGCTGTGCTTCAAAAGAATGCATTTGAAGCGTGTAGCTGCACGTATACATTTAATGAGTAATACTGGTGGCTCGCCTTTTTTATAATTTATACCCGTGTGCCACCTGCAAATCAACTTTTTTTTGTGCAAATCATTTTTCACTGGAGTTTATAGCCTCGTTTTTGGAAGGTATTATGTAACCAACAAATAACATTGGCGTATATGCCCATCCCTGACCACGCTCTATTTTGTGGTCTGATCAAATATGTGTATAGTCTAGGACACCACAGATATGAGGTCCAGTAGGGAGATTTTTAAAAAGCGCAACGCTGAGAAAACCACAATGCGTTTCCGTGGCCGTGGCAGTGCGCCGTCTAATGGTACGTTCAGGTTAAGCGCACACGGCTGACTGCAACCATTTTCAATGCGTGGTGCACGCAACTCCACGGCAACTCCCTTGAGGAACCGCACGAGAGCGCGTGGGTTTATCTATTGTGCCCGCGCGGTCAGAGGCTGCGGTTAATACCGAAACAAATTACAGCTGCGACGAGGTGTCCGTCTATCATGCGATCACCAGAGACCAATCGGGAAAGAGGTAAACAGGCCGTGCAATCCCAGCCCAATTTCTTTGGAGGGGTGGACAAATGTGTCCACTCTGCTCCCTCTTTCATTCTGATTATCAGACGGTACAACAGAGTGAAAACACACTACTGGGTGGCTCACCCTGTTAAGGCACTGGCCCAGCGTGCGCGTGGATGAGCCTTACTGTCCACTGGAGCCGGCAATCCCGAGGGGCGATTCATAATTACATAACGTAGCATCACCCAGAGGGAGAGATTCAATTGGCCCGGATGACTATATCTCAATGACCCCTGCTGGCCAATAGGGCAACCGCAGTCTGCTTGCTCAAGCTGCACATTAAGCGTTTCACATCTGTGGAAAATCTACTTGTGGACTGTGGTGTGAAATTGAGTGGAGGCTTGAGATCATGCCTTTTGGAGAAGTGCACATGCTTGTCCACGTTCTCCTAAATTGATAAAAGAGGTTACAACAATGGCTGTGGCAGTTGAATAAAATTGCTCATTCTCAATAGCGAAAAAAGGAAAAGTGTATTGTGCAGGTACCTTAACAGAGAGGCTGTACTCACGTCAATCTCTCCCTCGTCGATCTCGCCGTCGTCCTCGTCTTTCTTCTTGTCACGGAAAGACTCCCTTCTTCCCCTCTCCAGGGGGCGGGGCTCCTCAGGCTTCTTCGGCTGCAGCTCCTCCTGAGGGGACAGGACCTCAGCCTTCTTTACCTTGTTCTCCTTGTTCTCCTCTTTCTCCTCTTCCTCCTCGTCCTCCTCCCCCTCATCTCCAGCCCTGCCTCTCCCTGCCTCCTCGTCCTCCTGGGCGGGGCCAGTTGCCTCCTCGGGCACCTCCTCGTCATAGTCCAGCTCGTGCTCGTCCAGCTCTCGCGAAACAGAGGGCGACTCGTCCTTGGGGTCACTCACAAGCCTCCTCTGGACCACCTCCTCTTCCTCCTCTTCTTCATCATCAGCCGGCACCCGCTCAGTTGCGAGAGCCAGCGCTGCTGCCTTTGCCCCCTCATCTTCGTCATCCTCTTCCGGAGGCTTCTCCTGCTCTGGCTCAGAGTCGGGAGACTTGGGGCCTGTGCTGACCCTGTCCTCATCTTCGTCCTCCTCTTCCTCATCTTCCTCAAGGAACTGGCGTGCCCCTCTTCCTCCCCTCAGCTCCTCATCCCTGTTCAACTGCCCCCACTCTCCATGCTGCTCCTCCTCCTCTTCCTCCTCCTCCTGGTCAGACACGCGCTCGTGGCCTAAGTCATGAAGTAGCTCCTGCTGCTTTTCCAGCAGCCGATCCTCCTCTCCTTCCTCCAGCTCTTCATCCTCCAACTCCGAAGCCCCACCCCCACCCTCTTCCTCCTCCTCTCCATCCTGCTCATCGTCGTTCAGGAGCTCGCTGTCGGAGTAGCCTCTCTCCTCCTCCATTGGAGATTGCGGGGACTGGGCAGGGCTCTCGGGGGTGTCCATTACAGGTTATTCTTCAGGAAGAACAGGAACAAAAGAGGCCCACATCAATGATATCATCAGTTAGTATACATCTCACATATGTCCAAAATGCCAAGAATCTGGGCTCTAGCAGGACATAAAGTACTTCACACCGCCCCCCAAAAAAATTTAAGATGTTAATTAATACAATAATAGACAGTGTCCATCAATGACTTGTTCTACAAGAATTTTGTATGCCTGTCTGTCATTCCAGTCAATTCATATGTATTTGTCATGGCGCATTTTACAACTGTAAACCCGCTGCAGTCAACTTCACGGAACAAATAACGTTAGATGAATAAAAGCAGCAACTTGGGAAGAAGTTATTTTTATGTTTAATTAAAAAAATTAAAAAACGTCGGATCCTAGAAAACTATCGTCATGGGACAGGCAATGCCACCGGAGCTACTAAATGTCCTGGACAGCGCAGGTCAACTGTATCCCAATATTACCTACTTTTCATTCTATCAACTACTGTTATCAACAGATCCGTCTAAAAAAATCGAATTTACTGCAAAGAACACAATAGATTGTCTTGTTACCGGATTACTTATAATTTACGACACCGTTACCCCTGCGCGTCAAAACCAATTTTGTTTATTTCCAAGTTAGGTAGGTAGCCAGCTAGCTAACGCAGTTATAATCAATATTTGACGATTTTAATAGTAAAACTATTAAAAAATGTCTCAACGTCGTCCATATAAAAAAGCTTGCCAAGTTACTCCTACAGAATTTCATCCATAGCTCGCTGGATATAAATTAGCCAACTAGCTAGTGGATTTGCTAACCGATTACCGAGCTTGCCATTGTGCTAAATTAAAAAGGCGCACATTAACGCACACTTCATACAATCTCATTTCAGTCTTTTAAAATTAGCTACCGCGTTGCAGTCTCTGCTACCCAAGTTTACACTTCAAAAACGCTTTGTTTGTTTTGTAAACTTGCTAATCGCAATACAATGACGGACGTCTTACTCTGTGCTGAGCGAGCTAGCGAGCTAGCAAGCTAGCAGGCCCGAACACTGCCCTTGCAGTCCACCACCACGCCACCGGCGCCGCAGAATATTTCTGCAAACGCCGCGCCTTCTTGCAACATATATCCAATTTACATAACACACTTTGATGCAAGATTTCGTTAACAAATACGGTGTATGCATAAATGTGTAACCCAGTCACGTTTTATGCTCATTAATAATGATACAATGAATCCTCTAAACAACCAGACTAAGCCTAGCTAGAGCTAGCAAGACAGCTAGCTACCTAGCCAATAAACATTTGACGAGCTAACTGGTACCTTTCCAGACTGATCGTCTTTGGAAACAGAGCCGTGGTCTTAAAAACTACCCAGCCTCTCCCCGTCTGAGTTTGATCAACAATAAGTAATCGGATCAATGTTATTTTTCTTTTTACCGGAGAGAATCAAAAACTCTGCATTACACAGTGAGAGCGGCCATTGCCTGACGTCATCACGACACGACAGTCTGCGTCGCCTTTCGCAGGACTGTGCCAGTAAAGATGCTGTAAATCTTACAAGATGGTAGACTCAGTTTTTTTTAGTTAACCTTTCTGAAAAGATTCTTCAATCACTATCTCTCTTCTGTTCATTGAAAAATCAAACATGCCTAAACATTAGTCGGAGTTTGAAACAACAGTAGTTGGAGTTAGTTTCTTTAACAAAGGCATAAGACAGTTTAACCATTAGGAGGCCATTCAATCCCTCAAGTTTTGTTATGTTGGCTATAATCTAGACCCGTGCATCCAAATCATAAACAGTTCAAATACCTCTGCTAATAGTCCCAATAAACTATATGTACATACATTTTAAAAATCTATTTGCACAAAATGCATACTTAACTAAATTCCACCCATTAAATCTATTGCTGCGCTGACACAACTCAATTTTTTTGTCACCTGCATTATCAATGCCTTATGCCATATAATGCCATATAAAGTGACAAAGTGGTTACAAAGTGATGCCCAGGTCTGGAGTTGAATTTAAAAACGGCCAATGAAGCCTGTGGCCTGGAGTTTGTGGTGGTGTTATGCATAATTGGTGATAGCATTGCAGAGAGAGGAAAGGTTCAGACGATACGATAACCCCTCTTATCATGAATCAGACACTCTCCCTTTGGGAAAAAATGATACACCTGCAGGCTGCCAGCACCATTTACTCATGTAGTGCACTGCAACAGCCTTGTTGCTCAGCTGGTGGACTAAAGTGAAAAGAATCAGCAGCTTTAGGTGTTATATCCCAACGTAATAAAAAGGTTACATTACAGGTTACACCACAGCACATATGTACTGTAGTGAGATTAAGAAAAGGCTTGGTTTATTTTGACAGCAAACTCTCATGGCAGGCGATGAAATGCTTGGCTTTGACTCTGTGGACTCTGTGAATTCTTGAAAATCCCAGAATTCTTCCCCATATGGCCACACTAGGCACGCAGTCACATGCCAACTTTAAAACCCACACAACATGTGAGACAGTACCCATACACCACTAACATGTAAATCCACTAAATACACCCCGAGCAGGCTCTTCAATGTACACGGACATTCATCTGCATTCTCCCTAATTGACAAAGAACATTGCCGTGATAGAAAGAACATAAAATAATTCTTCAAAAAAAGTTTTTTAAAAATTGTATAAGAAAAACAAAAACCTTTTTTTTGAGTCTACCTGCAATATCTTTCTTGTTATATAGCATCCCTGTTTTTAATGCATTTTAATTATCCAGAGTGGTTTAGAGTAATTAGTCGGACTTAATGGGTGAGCCAAAGCAAGTTGACAGATTGTGCTTGTCAAGAACTGCGGAAATAAATAGAAAAATAACATGGAAATAAATTAATATATTCTGCAAAATAAATTAATATATGAGAATAACTAATCATGTTGTCTAATGAACATTAGAAATGGGCAAGATGCACAATCTAAGCCACTTTGACTGGGGTATGCTGGGGTATGCTGGTGCCAGACGTGGTGGTTCCAGCATCTCAGAAAGAGCTGCCCTCCTGGGATTTCTATAGAGTTTACAGAAAATGGAGCAATAAACAAAAAAACATCCAGTGAGCGGCAGTTCTGTAGGTGAAAACATTGTGTTGATGAGAGAGGTCGAATGAGAATGGGTAGACTTGTTCAAGCTACATTAAGGCCGCAAATGTTCAAATAACAGCTGTTTCCAACACCGGTGTGCGGAAGGGCATCTCTGAATACAAAACGTGTCGAATCTTGCAGTGGATTGGCTACAGCGGCAGAATACCACGTCCGCGTTCCACTCCTGTCAGCTAAGAACAGGAAGATGAGGCTACAGTGGGCACGTGATCACAAAAACTGGACGACTAAAGATTGGATAAACGTCGCCTGGTCTGACGAATCTCGTTTTCCGCATGCACCTGCATGATGGTAGGGCCAGAATTTGTGTAAACAGCATGGATCCATACTGCCTTGTGTCAAAGGCACAGGCTGCTGATGGTAGCGTAATGGTGTGGAGAATGTTTTCTTGGCACACATTAGGCCCCTTACTAATTCAGCATAATTTGAATGCCACCGCATACCTAAGCATTGTTGCTGATCATGTGCATTCCTTTATGGCCACAATCGTCCCTTTTTCAAATGGATACTTTCAGCAGTCACAAAGCACGCATCATCTCGAGACGGTTCCACAAACACGACAGTCACTTCCCTTCCCCCTCAGTAGCCTGCACAGTACCCAGATCTCAATCCAATTGAGCACCTTTGGGATGAGGTGGCACGCATGGGAGGTTTGCAGTATGAGTGTATCAAAAAAGGTTTGCAAATTTGTGTTTGGTCGATAATATGACTGTTGTCACTGTATTATTAGCACTGTATCTTATATCATTGGAAAGCTTGTTAATGTTTTTTTACAATGATGTCCCATTTGTAAAGATCATGCATTTGTGGGATGAGCAGCACAGCTGATTATGTGGCTGGGGTCCCAAGTGAAATGTGCCAAATTTCCCTGCCAATGTCAAACAGTGCATTCTTCTTGTTGGAGCCGAATACTTGCTTTAATAACTTATTGAATATTTTGGTTTTGTTTATTAACATTAATATGAATTGTTGCTATGGAACATGTGTTTAATTGTCAATTATGATTTGAATAATTATGAATGAAAGCCGGCTGTTGGAGTAAGATGGTGGTGCGCGTTGACAACCCCGCCCCCTTGTTAGACAGGTGACTGCAGCGCCTATGCTTTATCAGGTGTGCCCATTAGGGCTGGCGGGGTTTTCAGGTATGCAGCCATACAGATTTAGACTGCTGCTAAGCGCCAACTAAAGTGTTATTTTTCCTTTTTGATCGCACGGTAACGCACCTGCCTCTTCCTCCGCTCCGGTAAGACCGATCTGTTTTTTGTGTGTGGATAATCTTTGGAAAATAAACAACCATAATCAAAAGAAAAGTTGACTCATTGGTTGTAGATTAGGTGCGTCAAACAAGAACGCATATCCTGTACTTTAGAACCACAAGAGCAAAATACATAGGAACAGGAAAAGATTGCTCTTTTACACCTGTTGGTATTGACTCTATTGTTTAGAGTTGTTTGGGGGATTGGATGATTGAACTCTCTATCAGTAACAAGGAACAAACAAGACATATTGGTAATTCTACGCTTTATTCCTTGAACAAACAGTCAGGAGCCTCAGTAGCGGGTGGAAGAACCATACGCAGCCACAACAACCTGGCACCTCCTCCTCATGCTGGTCACCACCCTGGTCACGCGTTACTGTGGGGTGGGATCCAATCCCCCAAACAACTCAAAACAATAAAGTCAATACCAACAGGAGACACTGTTTGACATTGACAGGGAAATTAGGCACATTTCACTTGGGACCCCACCCACATAATCAGATGTGCTGCTCATCCCACAAATGCATCATCCTTACAAATGGGACATCATTGTAAAAGGAAATGAACAGGCTTTTTTGAGGAGTTTATATGCTCGCCCTCTGTGCTTTCCCTCTGATTGGTACTAGCTGTACTGCAGTGGGTTGGAATAACTGCTTGTGGGTAAGAGTATTGATGGCACAAGAGCATAGTACATTTAGAGCCTCCAAAAGAGAGAAGAAAAAGGTGGGAAACAGAAAAGGTAAATTTCAACACCCAAAAGCTGCTGTTAAATTATTCCATGTCCTGTTAGTAATAATCTTGAGATCTAGTCGACAGCCGTAACCTACTTTTGCTAAATTAACCTTTGCCTTCTTGGTTTTTGACTGAACTCAAATTATCATATAATTAGTCCTGGTCTATCATTACCCCAGGTCCATAATGACTTTTTAGGATCGGACGGTTTTATTGTATAATAATTATATATTCAGAGGTGGAAAGTCCAGGGGTCGTAAAGTAAAAGTCCTGCCATGTTTTTCTTCCACCCATGAACTCAGCCAGCTGATTTCACTACTTAATTCTACCTCCTGGCAGAAGAAATGTGCTAAATTCCAGGTGATGGGAACACAATGCTGGGGAGGACGTTTACTTTCTGAACCTGGATTGTCTACCTCTGTATATATTACAAGGACAATGGATATTATTTATTTTAAACAATATACAATGCGTGCAGATCTTGTACCGGTACATACCGCTAGGTGGGGATAAATAAATGTAGAAGGTGCTACCCATGTCTCGACTCTCCGCTAGATATGCAAACAACTAAGGATGAGCCTCACGGTCTCAGATCGTGCCAGTGTCGACTGTGGCCGGTAGCTCCACGGGGCGACGCACAATTGGCGCCTGCGTCGCCCAGGGTATGGGAGGGTTCCGCGTTTCATCGCTCTGGGGGGTGCTTGGACTCTAGCCCATGTCACTAGCCTTCTAGTTTACCTGCGGTCTTTGAAAAGAAGCAGCTCTTAAACGGCACCTGTTTTAGAGGAGAACCGTGGCTGTCCCTGCTCTCTCGAATTGGAATGCGGATGCAGTTGTAGACAGTTGGACATTCAACATTGGTGTGGGAATTGGATATAGGCTATACAGCCTATAGGGTTGGGCGGCAAATTAAAAAAAGGATAGCCTACTCCAAGAATTACACATGACATGTGTGATGCAATTAGCCTATTTAATCACATTACAGTTAATTCAGTAAAATATGCAATAGGCTAACACCTAACTTCAATAAAGGAGCAATACCCTAAAGGTGAAGCCACGTAACCTGTTGTCGGTTTGTTATAACATTTATCCTGACTGAAAACGAATTCAGAACAACTCTTCAACATGTTTTCTGGTCTCTCCCATTCCACCGCAAAAAGACGCACAATTCAATTAGCCTGATTGACTATCTGAAGGGGACTGCGAAAGAAGTAGCCTATCTAAATAGAAACTAGGCTATACGAGGCTATATTAATACAAGATGTAGCTAGGCTATTGATGCCATTAGCCCTTGTGCTGCGAATGACACGTGTTTGTCATCCGTTAGCGTTTGTGCACCACTATGCTATCAAATAAGACTTGTTTAAGAATGTTTAAGGAAACCGTTTTTCATCTGAACTAATATTATCAACGGACCTTTTTTAAATGTTACGCTATTATTTCAGAGGCAAAGGCGTGCTTGAGAAATATATAGGAGACCTACACGTGAAAGAACATTCGATTATAGACCTATCTATTATTATTATTATTTTACAAATATAAATAAACTCAAACATATCACTGCGTAGGCTAATAGCCTATTGTACGCAAATGAAACTATCGCTATCGCAGTATTTCAATATGAGGGACACTGACAATAAAATTAGAGTAAAGTAAAGTAGCCCAAAAATTGCATCATGCGACACAGTATTTGTGACCCCAGACCCCTCCATGTCTTTTCAGTGCACGCACTCCAGTATGTTTTCAGCAATTTCAGCTCAATAAAGGCTGCAGAGCCGTGGCGACGATAACACGAGACAGACGCACTGAGCGGGCTACGGCTACCAAGTCTGGGAAACTGTGCTCGAGCTGCATGTGTCAAACGCGCGCATCTAAGCGCTTTCCTTGTGCGCCAGAACTTGGTATAGCGATGAATACGGTATACCAATTATTCAGTGGAGAGAAACGGCGAATTCACTGAGGCAATCTACAAGCGGTCATTTCATTCGGAGTTATCTGTTTACGATCCAAAAAAGATATTAGGTAGGTACGATTGTTTCTCTTAATTATTTCATAATTAAGTAATTTCATAATTAAGTAACATACGTTTCGTAGCAATATAAAGTAGCCTATCAAAAGTTTTTTTATTTTATTCAAATTTTGTTTTACAAAGGTTTCCAAGATTAACATTACGTGAACGTAGACCATTTGATGTTATTGTTAATTGAATATAATAATTTGAGTCATCGGAATTGATAGATCGAGGAGAACCGCATAGGGAATATTGTAAAATAAGTTTTACGCTGCCATTGTTCAAGAATAGATACAACAACCTTGGGAATGTATTTTAGAATAAGGACTTGGTAGCCTATTTTCACTGTTACATTTTTATAAAACATGCCTCATCCTGCGAATATTGTCTTATGCCAACTTCAGTTATTAAATGTGTGAGTTTTCATCAAATTCTGTGTTATTCTCAGTGTGTTAGAAAGCAATAATGATTCGTTAGCCGTATGGAAGCTGCGTGTTGAGCAACAGGTTGGGTTGATCTGCGTGTATCATAATTCCATTCATTTAAATATCGCTATATTCGGGATTACAATCGTTCTACTTATTAATGGTTTACTAATAGGCTACACATATACATATGCCCGCCCGCACACAATTGCGCACATGAAAGCACGCGTGTCATTCTCTTTCATTTTGTTTAATTCTTAATCTCGTTGTGATAAACTCAGTCAGGAAATTTAAAAATTCAGACTGAGGGACAGCTTCATAATATCACATCGCCTTGAGGCGCTTCGTCATCATATAAAAAGCTCGTAATCAGTTTCACCATCGCAGGACAGGGGTCTACAGCAGCTTGAAATAGAATATTCTCTCACCTAAAACCGATGTGTTCTGCGTCGTTCAAGAGATTTAAATACATATGCCTACATCTCCACGAGATAATCCAATCTAAATTAAATTTACTTGGCTAAATTTACAAATCTTTCCCCTAACACATTCATTCGAATATTCAGATAGGCTGTATGTCAACGTTGTGAAATATCACATTTATAGTTGTTTTAAAGTAATGAAAGCAATTTCCTCCCTAGCTGTGTCGTCCTCCTCTACTCCACCCCACCTCTGTCAAATTCGAATTAATGACAGGAGGCATCTTATAATGCCAAGCACAGGTGAATTTACCTACGTAAAATACAATCACAAATAGTAATTAACATTACTGGACGAATTGATGCAATAAAGTAACAGTAATTAACTAATAACAAAGTACAAAAAATGGGGGAAACTGATTAATAATACTGATTAATAATGACTGATTAATAATACTGGGTATAGGCCTACTGATTAATGAGTCACTACGTGTCACTTCAGTTTAATGAGGTGACATTGTGTGCAGCCAAAGCTACAGTTTTGCTTTTCCTGGAATAAAAAGGTGAGTTTATGCTGATTTTGAACATTTTTTATTGCAAATATGTATACATTTGGTGTAATATTTTGCTTGAATTGCATTTCTTGCTGGTAAGAAGTGCAGCTCTATTTCTACTGCTTTCTGCCTGCAGTGGGAGCATAGCCTATTCTCTGCGGGCATCCCTTCTCAATGCTCAGGTCGTGCTCACTGAATCTGTACATTGTCAAAAACCTTCTCAATTTTGATTAGTCACCATGCTCAGATAGTTTGCCATGCGGTACTACTGTCCTTTTAAGGCCAGACAGCATTGCATTTTTCTTTGGGCTTGAGTTTTTTTCCCCAATGGTTGATGTAGTTTTGTTTGGAATTTGTTGTAATGGGGTTGACTCTAATTGATTCCATTTTCAAGTTGTGCTCCTGAGGTTGCGAGGTGTTAGAGGGTGTTTGTGAAGTGAGCCTCAGGACCAGCTGGGTGCTGGTTGAAGGGACGTTCGTTGCTCAGCTCTTGGCATTTTGGACTCTCTCTCTCTCTCTCTAAATCATATTTACAGAGATAAAACTGGAACATATTCTTAGACAACTGAGAGTCTGTAGTGAAAATATAACAATGTACTGTGATTTCAGATCCCTTGTGTTAAAAATAAACAACTATTCATGTGGGCTCTAAGTGACCCTGAGTGAGCCAGATGCAACAGTGAAACAGTTGGGTGAGAGGTATCAGCCACTTCAAATTGAATAGGACATTGAATAGAATTTTGGGAAATTATGTGGAATATTTGTAAATCTGCATATCAGCAAACAATATGATTTGCATTCACAGCTAAAAAGCCCTTCATATTGAGATATTCCAAGATGTTCCCTTGAGACAATAGCTGAAGTTCCATTCACCCTGGGATAATCACTGAAGTTCCCTTAACCCTGGGATAATTACCAAATTTTCCTTTCAGCCTGGCATAATACCAGAAGGACCCCTTTTTGGAACAATCAATTGTTTTCCATTTACCCTGAGAGAATCATTATGTGCCCTCTGATAATGCATCACCTTTTTCAGTTGTGGAGGTCTGGTCAGCTAATAACATGCTTCACCTAATGCTATTTCAACATGGAAGGAAAGTTATTGCTAATGTTACATAAATATAGAATACGGAATTTTTGCCAGGGCAAGCCTATATTGTACAACAGAATTGATTGAAATGTGGTCACCACAATTCATCAACAGGGGTTCTCTGGAGAAGAGGTTACCTCATTTCAAAGGCAAAAAGAAGGCGGAAGAAGTCACAGATGTCTGGCTCCCTTTTCCAATCATAGCATACACCAACTGACTAATAAATTGGAGAGGTTTGAAAATCCCATTACTGGATATAGTGAGTACCGGCAGAACAAAGTGCACATTTCATGACAGAAAATCAACTGAAATGATTAACTCCCAAGTTCACTCAACAAACAGCACACATAGCCTACAGTAAAAGCTCCGGAGGTCACTTGTATTGTTGGATGAAAGCAGCCCAAAGATGTTTGGTATAGCAAGAGACATGCGGTGCAGTCCGTAGGGCGGGTAGGAGTTCAATCCCCGACCATGGCACTTTTTGCAGCTGTCGTCTTTCTTTATCTGTTACTCTCTCTCTGTTTTCTACCTGTCTGAATAATACAGAAGAAGGTCTGACAGTCCCGCTCTCTTTTTCGAAAAAAAAGAATATATATAAGTTGAAAATGATGGGAACAGACAATGACTTCCAGAACGCGTCAATGTGGTGATGCAGCTTTGCAGGGATTAGTGATAATTGACACAAGATAGGAGTGTGCAGTAATTTAGGAGTGACGGATGAAATGTCGGCCTTGTCACAATTTGGTCACAATAACGCGTTGGGGATATACGCAGCAGCATTACCAGGGAGATTATGCACTTGGAAGCTGCTGCGTGCAGATATGAGAGAAAAGGCAGCGGTAAGAGAAAGGAGATGCCAGGCTTCGTCTCCGTGGTGACGAGCGGACAAACCCTTGCGATGATGGCCGTTGTAGTGGCGTATCCCAGGGAGGCGTGCAAGCGGAGCTTATCTGTGGTGATAAATGGGCATGTAATTAATCATCAGAACTGCATCGCGGCAGGGAAATGCCTTTACCAATGGCTTTATGACGCCAGTCATCCCATTAACCTTCGGTGCTTTTTTTTTTCTCTCCCAGGGAATTATCAAAAAGATGCCTCTGATTGTGTTAAGGGGGAGAGGCGAGCTCTGAAGGGGAACCTCTTGCCAACATTTACACCAGCAAACAAAAATCACACATTTTACAATAAACCACACGGCACTGGGACAGCAGAGACTGACTAAGTGAAGTCAATACCAAGCCACCCGACGAACAAACAACAACAGCAAACAGGACGTTCATCAGCAGAACATCAAGAAACAAAAAGACGGACACTCATACCAACACCCTCACACTCACCTACAATCACATACATCCAATTAAAGGCAACACACACACACACACACACACACACACAGAACAATGATATCAGAAAACACAAGTTCCAGGATGGACGCCCCCACAAACATCTCGCTGGTGATCACGGCGGACGCGGTCTCTGAGTCGCTGCAGTATAAGACGGTGTCCGTCTTCCTGGTGCTGCTGGTCTGCGGCCTGGGCATCGTGGGAAACGTCATGGTGGTCCTGGTGGTCCTCACCGCCCGCCATATGCGCACGCCCACCAACTGCTACCTGGTCAGCCTGGCAGTGGCCGACCTCATCGTGCTGGTGGCCGCTGGATTGCCCAACATTTCTGCCAGTCTGACAGGCACCTGGGTGTACGGGCATGCGGGCTGCCTGGGCATCACGTACTTCCAGTACTTGGGCATCAACGTGTCTTCCTGCTCCATCACCGCCTTCACTATTGAGAGGTGAGCGGGCGCTCCTTAAAGGACCGTGCCGGTATTTTGCATATTTTGTTGTAGCCTTTGTGTACTTTATATTTCAGCAAACCCATTTCCAGAGCATACAACAGCTTTTTAGATTTTTGAGTAATTACTCGATTTGACAATTTCTTCTAATTCAAGTGTTCTGTTAACAATCATGTCAGGATTACGAAGTCATTGATGTTTGAATTTCATTTGAAAATGGATTAATTTCTGGCAGAGAAACATTCCCTAAGCAATGCAATTTAAATGGCTTCTCTACTCAGAAGTTAGCCAGGCTAGTTTTCACATCAATCCATGCTTTTAAATACGTTATTATGCAACGATAAAGTAACTTTGACAAAACATAATTTGGACATCATTTTCACAATGATGGATTACCTATCTCAAGCAACTTTCAAGTGTCTGCAAGTAGATTTTTATACTATACGGAAATAAATGTAAACAAATGGCTGCCTGGAAGGTAGGAAAAAAGCATTCAGAAATCCAAAAAGCTGTTATAAAATGGGCTATAACATGCACGATACTGGTATGGTCCTTTAAAAACAGAAGCAGAACATTGCAAAAATATGATTAAATTAAACATATGATCGAGATATTCCAACACTTCACAATATGATTTTTTTTTAAATTACACTGCTCTAAATCATAATTATCATGTTTCACAGCACAACACATACTATTATTTTATTACATACTGACAATATGTTGCAGTATATTCTCTTTCTGTTAGAGTCAAACTAACATGTACAAATAAATAAATCAATACAATAAAGAGTGAGAAAGTGTGGGCAGTTTCCATTCAGACAAGAGTTAATTTGGAAATAAAAAGTTTCCTAAACTCGCATAAATTAATGCTAAAGGAAATGTAAAGTTCAGGGATATGAAATGCAAATCTTGGAGGGCTACTGTGTCTGCTGGTTTTTAGTGTGTTTCTGTGCTTATGTCACAAATTTAAAAAACTGATTGTCCTCACCTTGTTTCCATGGCCTGAATTGACTGCTGATTCAAGAAAAGCAGGCTAACCTGCACATACCACACTCCTAGGCATAGGTTCAGTGACATTGTTCTCTTGTACCCTTGTTTTGCACAAAGGTTGGCAAAGGTTTGATTTTTGTTGTTCCCTCTTAAAGGTACATTGCGATCTGTCACCCGATGAGGGCTCAGACCATTTGCACGGTTTCCCGGGCCAAGCGCATCATCGCAGGCGTGTGGGCGCTCACCTGTGTCTACTGCCTGCTCTGGTTCTTCCTGGTGGACATCCAGGTGAACGCCGACCAGCGGGTGCAGTGCGGCTACAGGGTATCACGTGACCTCTATCTGCCCATCTACCTCATCGACTTTGCCATCTTCTACGTCCTGCCCCTGCTGCTGGCCATCATTCTGTACGCGCTCATTGCTCGGATCCTCTACCTGGGACCCCTGCCCCGGCCCGCCAACAGCGAGGCCCACGCGGCCACCACGCTGCGACGGAGCTGCAAAGAGCCGCCTGAAGGCGGAGCCAAAGCCGGCCGCCACAGAAGTGCACTCTCCTCCAGGAAACAGGTGGGGAAATCAGTCCCATTTGAAAAAGTTGTTTGCGCTGTGAACGAGTATCCGTTGGGAAAATGGGTCCCACAAGAAACGGGTTCTTCGCTGTAGCAGCTGCTAAGGGGATCTACTAAATCAAAATGGTAGCCGCATATGATATTTTGCAGGTGGCACAGAGGTATAAACCATACAGAAAAGATGCGAAGAACCTGTATTATGTGTGAAATACAATAATAATAATGATGCCTGGCCTTTATATAGCACCTTTCTCACACTCAAAGCGCTTTACAATGATGAGGGGAAACTCACCTCAACCACCACCAATGTGTAGCACCCACCTGGGTGATGCAACGCCAGCCATTTTGCACCAGAATGCTCACCACACATCAGCTGAGGTGGAGAGGGAGAGAATAATTTTTTGCCAATTAAACTGGGAGATGATTAGGTGGCACATTGAAAGAGCCAGGTTGGGAGTTTAGCCAGAACTCCAGGGAAACCCCTACTCTTTACAATAAGTGTCATGGGACATTTAATGACCACAGCGAGTCAGAACCTCGGTTTAACATCTCATCCGAAAGATGGCATCTTTTACAGCACTGTGTTCCCATCACTGCACTGGGGCATTTGGGTTTATTTGACCAGAGGGAAGATTGCCCACTACTGGCCACAAACTCCACTTCCAGCAGCAACTTAACATTCCTGTGAGGTCTCCCATCCAAGTACTAACCATGCCCACACCAGCTTAGCTTCAGCCATTCAGCCATTGGTCAGGAGCAGATTGCATGGTGGTATGGCTGCTGGCCAACAAATACAGGCATGCAAGTATACACTTTTACATGTATTTGAAATATTGCAGAGGCCTGTATAACTTGTGGGGGTGAATTACCAGGCAAATGTTGTTTGGCAGGTTGCCTTAAAAGGCATTGAGTGTTTACAGCTACCTTTATTGCATGTTTACAGTTACTTTCATTGCAGAAAAGTAAGTTTAGGTCACAACAGTAGAGATATAATAAGGAAGCACTGACTGTACCAAAACATTGATACTCAGTAACCTATTTACCTGAAAAGGTTGTGGGTGTGCTGGGGCCAAAATTTGCATGCATTGAGCAATACGAAACACCATGCATACACACACACACACACACACACACACTCTCTCTCTCTCTCTCTCTCTCTCTCTCTCTCTGTCTAATGCAGACTGGGAGATAATGCAAACATACAAGCAAATTCCACATAGAAGACCCGACTGGATATGACAGGTGTTATATCATTCTCATGCCAGTGTTATCCAGCCTTAGTTTGGCATATAGTTCAAGTGTTACCTCCCTTTTCACCATATAACGGTGGTGCAAGAGCAAGACAATGACAGTGCTCTCTTTTCTCCATCTCTGCCATGAGATACAGTATGTACTTTATAATCCCCCACTTCATATGGCTGTCAGGAAATGCAACAACGTTACATGGGAGTGATATGATGTTGATTTGAACATGTCAGGAAGGCATTGACTCTGACACTGAAAAAAAACATTACCATAAATTTGACTTAATGAATGAGTCCTAACGTCCTTTATTGATGTATTTTTTTGCGCTTTTAATTAATTTAAAATAATAACCAATGTACTGTGATTATGGAATTACTTCTGGATTCAATCAACAATGGCACTATTTCTTTTCCATCATTAGCATAGTTTGGTGAGTTCAGTAATCACTAAAATGAATGAAAAAAGATTGTTCTGGAAGAAAATAAGACATTTATTGTTATGGGGACAGAATAAACTGATAATTGCATAGTTATATAGCTATATATATCAGGTTTGTTTCTATGCTTAGTTGGCATTTCAATTAAGCTTTAGTCAATTCATTTCACAAAATAATGTTATGTTTCGAAGAAAATGTGTGTTTCTGTAAAAGGTTTACTGACATTGACTTGAGGTTTGATGGCTTGGAGGCTTTTGTAACTGCATTTACTTTTTTTGTCTTTAGAGAAAATGCACCTCCAGTTTTAGAACTGTGAGACAAAATTGTAATACATGGGCCAGGGGTAGAGCTGCAATTGGAAAGAAAAGTGAAACAATAATGAATGTACTCAAATTTAGACCTTGGAATAGAAAAATAAATTAATTTGAAGAAACGTGTTTGGGTTTAATCTACACTGCTCAAAGAAATTAAGGGAACACTTAATCAACACAGTATAACACCAAGTTGTCATGGATCATGCATTCCTTTTCTTATCTCCGCGTTTTTTATTCTTTTTGTCTTTTACCGGTAATCTATCGGATTTTTCTGTGTTCCGCTACGGGTTTTGCTTTCGCCTCGGTGATTAGTGAGTTCACCTGTCATGCATTTCCACTCACTACTTATACCCCGCTACCTTCCTTTCTCGTCGCTTCCATGTTATTTCACGTAACATTCAAGCCGATAAAAGGAAAAGGAAGTTGTGCTGCTATCGACCGCTTTGCTTCTCAACGCGGGACTTGTTAGCAGTACAATTTAGCAAAAGCAAAGTGAGCGTTTTCGTTCTTATTTCAGAGCAGAGGTTTTTGTTTCTTTGTTTTCCACTCATACCTATGAGTGCTCTCACCCTAAGTTTTAGGGGTCTTTTGAGTTTTCTCCTTCCTTTCTTTTTGTTCGCTCCACAAACGGGAGTTAGATAACCGTGACTGCTTATTTTTTTTGTTTTCGAGTTCCTCGTTTTTATCGCAAGGTTATTTGTGTTCTCCTTATTTTCCCCCGTCCACTACGGATTATTGTCCGTTTCAGTGGTGTTCATTTGAACACTTTAAGATTCTGCATCTATCGCATCTGGACCTCCAATATTTCCTCCGTGTCTCTGGCACAAGTCAATTAAACTTCTGGGAAATCGATCTGTCCAGTTAGAAAGTGTAAACGATTGTGAATCAATTTCACCTGCTTTGGTGCAAATGAAAGTGACAACAGATGGACAGGAGAGGCAACAGCAAGACCATCCCCAAAAAGTAAATGGTTTTGCAGGTGGTGGCCACAGACCATTTCTCTCTCCTTATTCTTCCTGACTGATTTTTCTCTAGTTTTGCATTTTGCTAGTGCCCTTGTCACTACTGGTAGCATGAGGCGGTACCTGCAGCCCATTCAGGTTGCACAGGTAGTCCAGCTCCTCCAGGATGGCACATCCATACGTGCCGTCGCAAGAAGGTTTGCTGTGTCTCCCAGCACAGTCTCAAGAGCGTGGAGGAGATACCGGGAGATGGGCCATTACACGAGGAGAGCTGGACAGGGCCGTAGAAGGGCAACAATCCAGCGGCAGGACCGGTATCTGCTCCTTTGTGCGAGGAGGAACAGGAGGAGCACTGCCAGAGCCCTACAAAATGACCTCCAGCGGGCTACTCGTGTGCATGTTTCTGACCAAACTGTCAGAAGCAGACTCCATGAGGGTGGCATGAGGGCCCGACGTCCTGTAGTGGGACCTGTGCTCACAGCCCAGCACCATGCAGCTCGATTGGCATTTGCCAGGGAACACCAGAATTGGCAGGTTCACCATTGGCGCCCCGTTCTCTTCACAGATGAGAGCAGGTTCACACTGAGCACATGTGACAGACGTGAAAGAGACGCCGTGGCGAATGTTATGCTGCCTGGAACATCATCCAGCATCACCGGTTTGGTTTAATTGACTTGGTGTTATACTGTGAAGATTAAGTGTTCCCTTCATTTTTTTGAGCAGTGTAGTGTAATCTATTCTGAAGTCATAGATCTAGAGAGAATTTTTTGGTTGAATTAGTGGAGTTCACCCCAATTGGGAGAATGGAACTGAATCTTATTGTATCATCTGAATTCATCTGCAAAGCAAATTATATTGAGGAAATATATGTGTAGAAGGAACTATATAAGCATGGCCAAGTTAATGTAATTGACCCCAGCTGTAATATGATTTATCTCTAATTGTGCTAGGTTGACTCAGTAGCTCTGTTAACATTCATGAATAACCATAACTGCACCAATGTAGTGTAACTCGATATCTCAATAGCTTGATAAGCTACAGTGATTCCAGTAGCCAGAATACACATTATGCGTGTGTGTGTGTGTATTTGTCAGACTTGGGTCAGATCTTTTAATATATGAATCCTTTAGACACCAGTACAATTCATGCACATTATGGACCATTATAACAGAAAGTGAAGGCGGCACGGTGGTGCAGTGGTTAGCACTGTCGCCTTACAGCAAGAAGGTACCGTGTTCGAATCCCGGCCGAGGGCCTTTCTGTGTGGAGTTTGCATGTTCTCCCCGTGTCAGCGTGGGTTTCCTCCGGGTACTCCGGTTTCCTCCCACAGTCCAAAAACATGCAGGTTAGGCTAATTGGAGACTCTAAATTGCCCATAGGTATGAATGAATGAGTGAGTGAATGGTGTGAGTGCTCTGTGATGGATTGACAGCCTGTCCAGGGTGTATTCCTGCCTCTCGCCCAATGCATGCTGGGATAGGCTCCAGCACCCCCTGTGACCCTGAATAGGAATAAGCGGATTTTTTTTTTTTTTTTTTTTCTTCTTTTTTTTTAAGTACTTATATAGCGCCTTTATCCAAAGCGCTTTACAATGGCCTCTCACTCACCCGTTCACACACACATTCACACACCAATGGCGGCAGCTGCCATGCAAGGTGCTAGCCTGCTCATTGGGAGCAATTTGGGGTTCAGTGTCTTGCCCAAGGACACTTCGACGTGGACAGGAAGAGCCGGGAATCGAACCGCCAACCCTGTGATCAGCAGACGACCCGCTCTACCTCCTGAGCCACAGCCGCCCCAGCTTGATTGATGGATGATGATGATGATGATGGTTGATGATGATAACAGAAAGTATTTGCACATATAAAAAAGTTTGAAAGTAATGACAAATTTCTTCTTTATTTGAATTATTTTTGTTATTATTTGGCATCTCCAATCCCACCTGAATTTGGAATGTCTAATTGGCAAGCTATGTACAACCCTGCTCATATACGCCCCCTGCTGCCGGCTCGGGAGAGTGAAGACAATGCGCTGTTCTCCTCCGAAACACGCGGTACCAGCCAGCTGCTTCTTTTCACCAGCCGTGCACACGCAAAAGCACGGGGTGGAGGACACCCAATCCTATGTGTGTGCAGAGAGCAAGCGACACGCGTCCGGACGGCCAACGGGTCGCTCGAACAATGAACACTGTTATCCACGGCAACTGAATCCCTCCTTTATATTTGTGTAGAGGTGTGCCTGCACACATTCTTAGGGATCTGCAATAGTGCTTTTCCAATTTTATCTGCAATTAAATAGCTAAAGTATATTAAATATGTATGTGACCCAGGTCTGGTCGTGGTTAGGGCCCCTCAAAGGCTATGGCCAGAGCTATGTGTATGCACATGTGTTTGTGGGTGTATGAATGTGCATTTACGTGTGCACGCATGCACTCGCGTACATGCGTAAGTCTTGACCTCACACTTGAATTGGGTCTCATTTCAATGGATGATTAGCCCACTGTGATGGACTGATAGACACACTTTATTAGCCCTCATCAGTCTAGAACATTCTAACCTTCTAGAATATTCTAACCTAGAATAAACCCCGGAAAACGTCAGCTCAAGACAGTGAAACCTGCTGATATGCACTACGTTAAATGATGCAGTACATTAGTGAAGTGAAATCCGCTGATGCATGCTGCATGGAATGATGGAGCCGTATATCTCATTGCAGGGAGCTGTGAGCTTGTTACCTTGCTGCGTGTCTTTGGGCATAAACAGTTCACCGGTGTCATTGCACTCCTTGTTTCCAGGAACGAAAACCCCTCTCGCTGGCCAGGCCTGCATCGTTTGCTCTGGAATCCATTTGTGCTGATGAGTGCCTTTAGAAACAAGCCACACACTCATTATCTCTAAGCTCATTAATTAAGCCACGCCTTCCCGCCGCCTCCTTGTTAATTTCAGGCGTTTTTCACAGTGCAATGATTTTTCTAAAGGACAGAGTCAGGGGGAATATGCTTTTTTTTTTAAAAACCTTTCAGCTTTCAGCTTGTTGACACACCACCACACCACCACATCTACCTTTTTTTTATCTTCTGCTGCTGTGGTTTGTTGCAAACATTTTTAAATTATTAAAAATGAGAAAAGTATTTTTATTTTTTTTAAATACCAGTTTTTATACAGTTTTAACAATCACTATCAGTGATGAGGGGACAACACCTGCCTCATTTTGCCTCAAGTTTTTAATTGGATCTGCTTAACCGCTCTTTCTCTCACTCTCTCTCCCTCCCCACCCTCGCTCTCTTCCCACCCCCTCACTCTCACTCTCTCTTCAAATTAAGTTAATCTCCACTCAAATTATGTTTTGGGCACAAAATACCAACCAGTAAACGTTGCAAAAAGTTAGTTTTATGACAAAACAAAATGCAGTAATAAAGTGACTTAGACATCTGTCGGTTGATACGTGTTGACAAATTTCAGCAGGTACAATATGTCTCTACCGCCCTTTCTCACGGTAGGTAACGAAGATGCTGGCAGTGGTAGTAGTCCTGTTCGCCCTGCTGTGGATGCCCTACCGCACCCTGGTGCTGGTCAACTCCTTTATGGCCACGCCCTACCTGGACGCCTGGTTCCTGCTCTTCTGCAGGACCTGCATCTACGCCAACAGCGCCATCAACCCTGTGGTCTACAACCTGATGTCCCAACGTTTCCGCTCTGCTTTCCGCGATCTCTACCGCTGCCAAGGGGAGGCGGCTCGGCGACGGACGATCTCCATGGTAACCGCCGGCTACAGCGTGGCCAGGGACCCCACGACCGCCGCCAACGGGACCAAGGTGAGGGTCGCCACGGAGACAGAAATAAAGGGCAAAGCGGTTTCCTTCAGAAAGGATGGAGTCGACGCAGATAGCGCAGAGAGGGAGAGGAGGGATGACGACCTGGAAGCCACACCCTCAGAAGCGAAGGATGACAAAATGCAGCACAGCACAGTGTAGAGGGTCACACGAAGAAGCCCCTCCCTCTGTAATTTACAACAGTACATTTGTAATCCGCCATGGAGAAACACAGATGGCCTCGGTAACAGAATGAACATGCTTTCAAAGTGTAAAATGTTTCTACTTTTACCATCAACCACCGTCAAATATCATAATAAAGGAATTTGTAAATTCTACAATGAAGGATGACGGGTTAATCTTTAAAACAATCTTTGTTAATCTTTAAAACAATCTTTAGGCCAGTTTTTATTGTGTCATATGTAGGCTACTTTATAGCCTCTTAATTCAATGCTATGAGCACACGCATTTAAAAAAAAAAATTTGTTCTATAGGCTACTGCATGGAAGTTCAAAGATTGATACTCGGGAGCTAGTTAGGTAGCTAACTGACAAACACACTCTTGTTGCATAGTAAAAGATTAAAATAACTTTTAAGATTTTAATGTTTGTGCAGTGCAAATTGATGGAAGTGCTGTTGTACTGTCTGATATAAACATAATTCAAGTTTATATGAATACAGCATTGGACTTGAGCCTGATTGACGAGTGTATTTTTTAACAAATTAAAATGGAAATTGTACTTTGCATGTATAACAAACTCCACAAACTAGAGTCTGATTGGTTAAAATCTTCTTAGAGAGGAGCACGACCATGCACTTGTTTGAAAAAAATGATCAGACAGCAGTCTAATCGGCCCACTCATCAACAAACAGCGCACTGGAAACCGATTGGCCCACTTGTTCACAAACTCAGCACATTGGAAAATTATTGGCCATCCATTGATGACTCAGCACACAGAAAAATTGTTGGCCATTCCTCTTTAAAAAAACAAAACAGCTCCCTGGAAGGTTCTGGCCTAAAAAGCTGTAAACATTTTTTTAAAATTTCAGCCACCGGAATGCATGCATGTGGGGCGAAGATATGCTCCGTCAGAACCCTTCCTGAGGGATGTTTGTCTGGGGGGCTGTAAATACTGTATTTCTATGAGAGGGTAGCTATTCTGTATGGATACCAATGTTATACACTGTATCTCTCTTGGAGCACTGCTGTAGTTTTGAATACAGAGGTGTTGTACTTGTGTTGGGGCTGCTGCCCTTTCTTAAGCAGATGTGTCACACTATCTATATGTGAAGATGGCTGTTATCTGTGAATGCAACTGTACACATTGTCTCTCTTTGAGAAGGTGGCTGTTCTTTATGGATGCGAATGTGACACGCTATATCTCTCTTGGTAGACTGCTCTCCTGTATCAATACTGAAATGACACACCGTGAGGGGTTTGCTGTTCTTTATGAATGGATATAAATAGCTCTCTCGGAAGACTGCTGTTCCTTGTGAATTTGTATGTGCCGAATGTATCTCTGAGGGTGGCTGTTCTTCACGGATATGAATGTGACACACTACCTCTCTTGGAGGACTGCTGTTCTTCATGAATACGGATGTGACACACTGTATCTCTGAGAGGCGAGCCGTTACTTATGAATATGGATATGAGATCGTGGACTGATAGGTTGGAAGACTGCCGTTCCTTATGAATTTGGATGTATCAAACTGACAGAGGGTGGGTTTCTTTATGAATGCAAATGTGACGTACTGTATTTCTGAGAGAGGGTGGCTGTTCAGATGTGACAGTGTGGCTGTGTGCTAGGGGTCATCTGTCATTGTCTTGTTGAAGCCCTCGTAAGACTTGTTGTGAAGTGGAGTGTTTCCACCAGCTGTGCACTTCATCTTTGTGTCCGTCTTACTTTAATTTTCAATCTGTTTAAATATTTCCTCTCTGTCCACATCTACCCTATCCATCTATCTGACTGTACGTGTCCCTGTGTGTGTGTGTGTGTGTGTGTGTGTGTGTGTGACATGGATAATAAATATAAATACATATTTTCATCTGTTTGCTTACACCTTGTATTATATTGCTTATATTATATTGCCAGTATTGCAGATTGTAAAGGTTATGGGTTTTCGCAACCTTATTGTTTTCTTATCAGTTTTGATTTTGAATTTGATCTCTCAATGCTGTGAGGCCGTAGCTTTGAATGACTGTGTGAAATAAGCCTTGTGTTTGTATGTGATGAATGCACGTATAGCATTGTACATGTGTTTTTTTTTGCACAATTCTAATAAAATTCCTAGGAAATATTTTTTTTCTACTGTTCCCTTATGTTTAATCAATGTCAGTTCTGACATAAAAACAATCTTTTCTTTTTTTTTTTACAATTTCTTACTGCACATAATGTTATAATGGGCTTTGAGATGATATTCATAATAGGCAACTTGTTAATTCTAAAATTAGCTTCATGGAACTGAAGCAATAACTGCAGCAATTGCAGTAGATTAAGGGCACAATGCCACAGATTCATCATCTTACAAAATGCCTTTCCCTATTACTTTTCACCCCTTTTTTGAAGGATACATGAGGTACATAATGAAAGAGAATACCTGTATATGGCTCCGAAGCACTGAGCCCTAGAGTTAAAAAATGAAGCAAACTGATGGAGCAAATACAATTGGCTACTCTCAGCAATGACATTATGATGCACTCATCGTGTAACTCCAGGGCCTGTATTCAGAGGGTATCTTTATGAGCTCAAAGGCAAACTGATCCTAGAACAGCACTCCTGCTCTGAAGTGCTTTGTGAATATGGGACGGAGACAGGGGGTGGATTCCAATCGCTTATTTTATCTGTCCTCTTTTCGGTACTCGACGGACCTGGAAATCGATCGATCGCCATCTTTAAGGACATTCCAAACCGCTAAATGCTCCTCGGAGGAGCGAGGAGTGGGGAACAGGAGGCTCCTCGGAGGAGCGAGGAGTGGAGAACAGGAGGCTCCCGGAGGATGCTTCAGTGAGGAAACACAAGTGTTGCCTTTGCGGAAGACTTTTCTCGGAACGCGTGACGTGAATAAATTATCCACCACTCTCCACATCTGCCAGGTTGCAGGCACACTTCTACACAAATGCAATTTTACCATTCCTTACCATTTATTATAAAGCGCTAATCCACAATGACACTCATTCTTTATGTAAGCAATAATGACCGAGGACCGGGGCATGAGACCGTTTGAATGCCCGACGCGGAGGTAGTAAATTCGCCTCGGGCGATTTCCCTCCGCGAAAAGCATTCAAACTGTGTAATGCCCGGCTCCGCTGTCATTATTGCGCGTATACAGGCACGTGTACACATAGACTTCAAAGGGGGCTTGAGCACCTGCCATTTGGCCTCCTATAGAAAAGTGCCCTTTTTCTGTTTAAAAAAATATATTATTATTATTTTTAAAAATAAATTCTTGTTTGCGCACAGCCTGCCCTGCCGAACAGATATATTGATTGAATCAAAATATCAGGTCAGAAGATTGGTGCTCCCGGGCGATGCCCTCTACCATCCCTCCTGGTTGCCTGCCGCAGCGGCGAGCGCTGTGTGGGCACCGAGCCTTTCTATGGTGAAAGAACGCACGCACGCACGCAAAATTGCTTGCATAGGCACTCGACAGTCGTGAGTCAGTCATGAGTTTCTTTGAGGCAGACATCAGGTATGTGGCCAAACAAAGTATAAATATACTGTTAATTTTCGTTTTATATTGATATTGATGCGCTTTAGGAATTTCTTGACACTATTTGGCAAGTAGGGTCTATCTATGCTTGAACTATTTAGCAGCTCAAAATGTGAAAACTAACTATCGTTAGACTTTTGCTAGTAATGTGATAATCAGTGGAATATGGTCGAGTTCTTGTGTCCCATCCACTTAACCTAAAATAACTGTCCAATCGCACCACAGCAGTTTTAATGTTGTCTAGGTAGCTGGTTAGCTAATGTAATACGTTCAGGGATTAAAGTTCTCCGTCGCTATGATGATGCAGCACAGCACTTAAAGGCGAATGAGAATTGCGTTTAATGTGATGTTTAACTGTAGCATAAATATATGTATAAATTTAATGGGCTATTTTTTGTTATCCTTTACATTTCAATAGGCTACATTATTGAAATGGGATTTCATGTAATTCATTGTTTGATGAGTTGAAGTGTTAATCATTTGAACGTTAAAAGCAGTAGCGTATTTAACCTATTTCCACGAATCCACACTGACTGAGTGTGAAAACCTTATATTTCATTTGATTAGCTTTTCATATTTGTCAATGTCGTTTTAAAAGCAACATTTTGAACACCCTGTTACTACTTTTATATTGTCAATTGGAACGAGCTGAACACGTTTAAGAAGGTCAATTAAAAAGGCTTAAACGTGTTCAGTTTGAATTGAACAATTCTCTGTTGAATTAATCTCAGTCAACTCTATGTTAACGTAAAGCGCCCTTATGAGGATTTTCACAAAAGTGCAAAGCATTGTGAGAATACAAGAACGAATAAGGGTAGACTTTTATTTTATGGGTTGCTATAGGCCTACTGGCTAGGAAGGTGATACATTTTTCAATCGTTTTGTAAAACAATCTACAAGGTTAAATTATCCTAATCATACTTCTGAAAGGTTAATAATTTAACACTGATTTAAGTGATTTTATGACAGAGTAATGCAAAGTAATATAACGCATTATTATAACCCAGTTGTTTTACTCATCGGAGACAGGGGGTGGATTCCAATCGCTTATTTTATCTGTCCTCTTTTCGGTACTCGACGGACCTGGAAATCGATCGATCGCCATCTTTAAGGACATTCCAAACCGCTAAATGCTCCTCGGAGGAGCGAGGAGTGGGGAACAGGAGGCTCCTCGGAGGAGCGAGGAGTGGGGAACAGGAGGCTCCCGGAGGATGCTTCAGTGAGGAAACACAAGTGTTGCCTTTGCGGAAGACTTTTCTCGGAACGCGTGACGTGAATAAATTATCCACCACTCTCCACATCTGCCAGGTTGCAGGCACACTTCTACACAAATGCAATTTTACCATTCCTTACCATTTATTATAAAGCGCTAATCCACAATGACACTCATTCTTTATGTAAGCAATAATGACCGAGGACCGGGGCATGAGACCGTTTGAATGCCCGACGCGGAGGTAGTAAATTCGCATCGGAGAGTCAACACTTGATGAGGACTATCCAGTTGGAGCGAGCAGAGAATGATTTTCTCTTCACGTAGTGTCAGTCCAATAGGCTATTCAGCAGCTCAATGTTTTTTTATTTTTATAAACCAGTTTTTTAGGTACACATAAAAATTTCATGAAATGTATGTGCCAGAGTGCATGAAATGGCATCAAAATAGAGGTTGTTCATCAAAAATTTCTGCCCGGGGGAGGATGCCCCCGGACCCCCCTACACAGGAGGCTGAGCCCCTTACATCTTTACATCTGAAAAATAAAATAAAATAAAATTCTGAGATTTTTTTTGCTTTAATCCCTGTACATTAGCTCTCTCTCTCTCATTAAAGAAAATAAATGTTCTCTAATATCATAATATAATAACATAATTGATCATTAAGATCACACACGTTGACTGGGGTCTTCTGGGAGGCATACAGGCTAATGGACTTAAACAGTAACTGCATAATTTTGATTGTAGGCTTCTAACTTAATAACCATTCATTCTACTGGATTGTTGTAGGGTATGCTCATAGATTTTCATCAATGACAGCCTGCAGACAGGCCCCCCTCCCTCTACTGTGACAGGAAGGCATAGCAGGTACATAGTTATTATAGTTAGTTTTATTTGTTATATGAACTGTATACAGGTACACAAAGCAATATCAGCATCTTCTTATTGCCCGTTATTACTAAAGAAATTATGCCTTCTCTGGAGAGGTGGTAAGAGACGAATATGGAGGCGAGAGAGGCAGCCATGCAGCCAGAGGAAGTGCATCTTTGTCAGCAGTATTAAGCTGAGCTTCAGCTGAGCTTCTGCAAGTGAGGATGTCAGTCAGAGGGCTAGGTAAGAGTTGGGCTGGTTAACATGTGAGGAGAATTTACTGAAATAGACTTCATGTCTTTGCATGTATCATTATTGAACTGTCATGTGGCAGTGTTTGAACCAACCTCAGTCATGGGTTTGTTTTAAATACATACATTTTAATATCCCTTTAGTGTCGCAAAAGTAGTCATTCCAGGCATATATTTATTTAATTATTTGCAAAAAAAACGCAGACGTGCCCTTTAATAAATTTGGGCCCCTGCCCCTCTAATATCCTCTGCAAGTCCCTGCGCGTATACCATGGTTATCGACACTGATTATATATAGTTACTTTTATATTGATTGATTTTCATCGACTTAATCAGGTGAAATTGAAATATCCTTCCGAGGCCATTTTGACATGTTGCTTTCCGTTGTCAAGCAAAACCGCTGGTTGATCGTTCTACCGCAACTCAATTGTCTAAAATGCTTTGGTCACAGACTATTTTAAATAGCCTAGGTTAAGGAAATTGAATTTCAGATTTGCATCATGATATGGGAACATCTGAAAAAATTGCCTACTATAGATAGTTTGTTACTGTTAGATGTAACTTGTCATATCTAAGACATTTCGCTGGATAAAATGTTTTTAATAGACAAATTAACGTGCTTTGTGAAGTAATTAACTTGCTCGCATTCGCGACCAGCCTTGCTCACGTTAACGTTAGCTACTGTGGCGGCCTGGAGATAGTTAAACTAGGACCGGGTAGAGAGCCGCTACCCGATCGATGTGTACATAGTTGTAAATAGCGTGCTGTGTGTCGTTAGCTTGTTAGCCGCGTCTTGCGCCAACTGCTAAACTTTAAATGTAACTGTCAACTTTAACTGTCTGTTATGTGTGGCAAGGAATGTGTAAGTGTGTGCGCCAATCACAGCCGACTAGTTCCAATATAAGGTAGCACCAATAAAACGAAGCTCGGCTGGAGCGATTCGGTACTGCAAGCCGCTGTCTCCCTCCCTCATTCTCTGCGCTATTACATTAGGTCAAGCCCAGCTATGTTACGTTCATATTTCCAAACTGAATAAATACTGCACCTCTCACCTCTAACTGCTTTGCTAGATTAAAGTGGTTGTAACTAAGATATTTGGCGAATACAAACTTTTTAAATCAGCGGATTTGGATCAGATTCGAGTATTTATCCAAGCCATCGTATAAAACTAACGAAAGCACCATTTATTCAAGAAAAAATAAGCTAAAAAGCATTTTATTTAGGCACGTGAGCATAATATGACGCTGACGCTTGATTGAGCAAGGACGTTCTATTTGCCTAAGATATGCAAATCCTCCATCTTATCTGATCCTTGCATCCTTTCTTCGCATCCTCCATTGGGCGGAGCTATGGAGTGAGGAAAAGACCAGAGGAAAGGATGTAAGGAGTGAAAATAAGCGATTGGAATGAACCCAGGACCAAGTCTCCTACTCCTACTTTAAGAAAATCTTAAAGCTGGGGTGCACAGCAAGCGCTGATTGATTACAATACATATGCAACACTTTTGGTCAAGAGAATAATGTAATATTTCTATTCCATTATGAGAGAAAGAGTAGCCACATGGGGATGAGGAAAACAGGGTAGACAGGGTATACAGGGTACAGTGATGAATGCACAGTCTTCTTCCTACAGTGTCCCATATTGTGTTTAGTGTCACAATTAACTTGTCTACGGGTGGTAGAATTTTTTTTAAAAGGGCCTGGACATTTCTGTTTGGGGTGCATGTTTCACAGTTATTTGTGAAAGCAACTGCATAACATGAGCATACCCTTTCAAGGGTATACCCTTTCAACTTTCAAGACAGCACCTGAGATCGCCAAATTAAATATTCAGAAAAAGGTTTTAAATGTCCATATGTAATGTACTTACATTGCATTCACTTCCAGTATATCCAATTACTTGCATCTTGATGGTTCTGTTGTCCATGTAAGTGCTTTTGTAATCCAAAGTGGCCCTATTAATATTCAAACTGTTGTTGTTTTCTAGTTCTGACTGCATTTTCAACTCAACACGTTTTCTCCGCTTTGAACACGGCCGAGAAGCAGAGCAACTAATCTATAGAATGGTTCCTGGGGTGATGTACATTTTATTGTCTGAGCAGCGAATGGTTTCATTACAAGTCAAGGAAGCAATAAGACAAATTAGACAGGACTCTGTAAATCAAGCCCTGGGTGGGGTTTATTAGTTTAGCGCTTCTTATCCATAAACCGATAAGCGGTGAGCCTAGTTCACATACAGCAGAGGCCATTCAGATTGTCAGAATAAAAGCCCCAGCTGTCCTTTTGAAAACAAGGTCCCTTTTGTCTTGTAAAACACAACATCTAAACTGATAATAATGTGCATATTCAATGAAAATATAAAAATAATAATAATAAATAATAAAGGTAAATAATTTTCAGATGAAATGTGTACCATAGTTTTTCCACTAGCTGTTGTCGATTTTGTGAAATAAAGACGAGAGCAGAGAAAATTATAAGGTGCTTTGTGATTTTAGTTGTTTTACACATTATGTGTGTACCATGAATACTTCTATTTTGAAACTTTAGTCTTGATGGTACACTTTACATTACATTTACATTACAGGCCTTTATCCAGAGCGACTTACACAACCTTTTTTTTGCATTTTTTTTTGCATATTATACTGAAGTGATTCAGGTTAAGTACCTTGCTCAAGGGTACAACGGCAGTGTCCTACCTGGGAATCGAACCTGCAACCTTTCGATTACAAAGTCACCATTGTACTACTAGACTGTATTTAAGAGTAGTGCAAACCAGAGGGAAATTACCTTATTGAGTGCGAATATAAGGTTAGCATAACAAGCTTGTTCATAGCCATCTAGCCAACTAGCTTGTGATATAAATTGTCCAGGTACTTAAAGCAACTGTAACCACAAGCATTAGCTAGTGGATTAGTGAGCTTGTAGTTCATGAATGCTCTAATTTTGCATTGGGAAAACTTGTTTTGAATGGGACTTCATTGTTGGAGATCAACGTCTTTTTAACAAATTTTCCAAATAAAAATGCTCACTGGGTAGCAAGAATATAGACTGAAACATTGCCCTTGCATGGGTGTGTTTCTCCCAATAGTCCAAAATGAGATGAACATACATGCACACACACACACACACAAGCAGACACGCGCCTATGCACATCCTTTGCAACTCCTATGGAAAACATCTGACCGTGAAATCACAGATCAAACTAATTTTCTACAGAACGCCGATGGCAAATGACAAACCTGGAGGCTCCTGTGCAGACTGACATCTGCCCAGCTGCAGCCAGTCAGTCAGTTGGGTGGTTGCCGTGGTTACATGCGTTTTGTGCAGTTATTAGATTGGAGAGGTGTTGACGAGGCGGATAAGACATCCCCGGAAAATGGATTTCCAACCGTGAGCAGAGTGCCAGTCCTTTTCAAAAGAGCGCCATTCACTGAGACCAGACAGCCTGGGCCAGGATAGGAGGATCACTGAGTTCCACAAATATCATGAATCATGACTTTATTAGACGGGGTGTTTGGAGCTGTCAAGTGTCGTATCCAGGGAAAGTACTGGCCTTTGTCGTGGTGTTTGCATTGGCATGTAGGCCTTAATACATAATTCCAAACCTAAATCCTGACCAGCGTTGTCAGATTCGACAGACACAATTGGATTAAGACCCTCGGCGGGTCTGAGCCAATCACCAAATGCGCGTATTGCAAGATCTTTAATTTTAGGAAGAACTCGTTGTGAGGACTGCAACCTCAAAGAAGGCAGAAATTAATGCGCAGTTGGGATGCATTAATAGGTGTAATTGGCTGCAGAAAAGTTCATATTGGGAGGGCTTTGGCAGAAAATGCAAGGACAATACCGACTCCTGTGGCCAATCGGACCTGGGGCCACAGTGCTGAGCAGAAAAATGCCCTCAGAAAGCCCTCAGAGTTTCCACGCAGAAATTCAGATGTATAATATAACACGTGCTGTGAAAATCTGCGTACCTCTGCATACGATGGACACCATATGTACGCAATGTTTGGAGTCCTTGTGATATGGCGACACCGTGACAGAAAGGGAGAGGTGGAAAATGCAAAATGTTTTTTAAGCAGATTTCCGACTTTCACCCTGAGCGTTATTTTATGCATTCTTTTACTCAAAGTTTAATACATGTGGCTCCTGACCTGTGCCAACCAGCCACGCAAAAAGAACAAACCTTCAGAGCCACAGGACAGCCAAGATGCGAAGCAGGACCGTTCTGTGTGCGTTCCGGAGCCCGCCACGGCGGGGCGGCGGTATGGGTTTTCAGTCGCGATTCAGCATTCTAAATTAGGAGAAACAAAAGGAGAATGAAATATGTCTTCTCTCTTTCAATTAGAGCGCTCCTCATCTTTCCTTTCATCACCCTGGGGACATTAGCGTGACTTTGCTGCCTCTATTGATGAAGCATCCGCAGAGGGAGAAAGTCCTTCATTTAGGCTCGATTGAAAAGACAGAAAAAGAGAATATTAGTTAAAAGTACAGCAGGTGAAAAAGCTAAAAGATAACGAACAGCAGATTAGCCTACGCTCCTGTAAGCTCCCCATTTCAATGTAAATGGAATCATGATGAATATTTGCAGTCTGGATACCAAGAAGGGAAATTAAGCTTGTTTTTTCATCGAGAACCCACACCCAGCAAAGCCACAACAACTAAACAGAAATGCTTGTTTTTACCGTCAGATCCCCTGGGTCAGATGAAAGCCCAAGTTTAGGACTCTACTGTGTAGGCCTACAAAACACACAGCAAGCAGTGCAAGGTCAAGCGTAGCCTAAATGATGGCCGCAGAAGTCAACCTGTTTAATAAAATATGTTGTGTTTGCTGTGCCTGCAATTTCACAAATAAACAAATATTAATAAGGGTTAGGAGATGAGCGGTGGTTCTTTGAGATGCAACTGACATCCAAGTCGCAAGCCAAACCCGCCCATTGTCCGCGAACTCTACGAATGTAAAAACGGCACAAAAGAACAAACGTCGATTTCACATCAATCTGGGTTCCACCCGAAGGGAGATTGCGAGCTGGGTTAGCGAAGTCTCGGCTTGGGGTAAGGTAAATTTCCTTTCTGAACTCTCAAATCGATATCATTGATTGCAACCCCTAGTTTCTGTAAGCCAACAGCTCTGTGTTCAGATCACTACAACAACACCAGTCTGCGTAGGTGTAAAATCCAGGTTCAATAAAAACATTTCCTCCCCAGTATTTTTGTTCCAATCACCTGGATTTGCTAATTAGCACAATTCTTCAGCCAGGAGGTGGAACTAACTAATGAAATCAGTAAATTGTAATCAGTAAAAAAAAATTGCCAAGGTGGAAGAATAAATTAATAAGTAAGACGTTGAGAGAGTGAATGCGGTATGCGTAAGTGGAGGGAGTTGGGCTGGCATAGGGGGGTGTAAAGAGAGGGTGAATGCGGTATGCGTAAGCGGAGGGAGTTGGGCTGGCATAGGGGGGTGTAAAGAGAGGGTGAATGCGGTATGCGTAAGTGGAGGGAGTTGGGCTGGCATAGGGGGGTGTAAAGAGAGGGTGAATGCGGTATGTGTAAGCGGAGGGAGTTGGGCTGGCATAGGGGGGTGTAAAGAGAGGGTGAATGCGGTATGCGTAAGCGGAGGGAGTTGGGCTGGCATAGGGGGGTGTAAAGAGAGAGTGAATGCGGTATGCGTAAGCGGAGGGAGTTGGGCTGGCATAGGGGGGTGTAAAGAGAGGGTGAATGCGGTATGCGTAAGTGGAGGGAGTTGGGCTGGTATAGGGGGGTGTAAAGAGAGAGTGAATGCGGTATGCGTAAGCGGAGGGAGTTGGGCAGGCATAGGGGGGTGTAAGGTGGAGCGAGAGGTCATAAAAGTAACAATGCTGGACCGTATTTCTACACACAGGCAGTGGGGTATAAAAAGCTATGGCTCAAACGGAGCACTAGTGTCCCCCCCATTCGAGCATCTCCTCTCTCGCTCAATTTTTTTCTCCATGGATTTTACATCTCATCTCATTCCAGTTTCTTCACTCATTTTGAAGAATCCCAGAGGCCCTGTAGTGTCTCGGCACCAGAGCAAAATATAGCCACAGAGAACAGATTTTGGCCCGCTGGTCTTTTACAATTGAGCACCACAGCAGTTGTGGCAGAACCAGCGTTCACCAACAATTTATCTTTTCTCTTAATAGGCTGTTTGCTAGCGAAGATGACCACTGCAAAGATGACACACAAAACCCTGACGGAGACAGCTAGCCGTATGCTTGCCAGCTTGGCCTTTATTGCAGGGGCCGCTGTCATGACTGGCCTTGTTGTCGTGGCTGGCTGTGCTGTCCCTTCGCATTTTCTTAGCTGGACTGGACTTATATAAACATTGGCCTGTACTGTCTGCAACAGGAGTGCACAACAAGGGCTGATCCGTTTCAGGATTTTGTGCCAAAATGTATTTAATTAGATCTATCATATCTTGATCTGACATGAGCACTAGCTACAGCCATAGGCTGCAAGTTTATCCTGAAGATTTTACTGTGCTCAAGTATGGGAGTGAACCAGCGTAGTTTATAGAGCTGTCAGAAAACCAAGGTGAAAACTAAGGTAATTGGTTGGAACAAAAACCAGCACGCAGACCTCACCTCCGGGACCTCAACTCCTATAGACCAGATGCCACATGTATAAACAGTGCTGAGCAGAAAAATGCCCTCAGAAAGCTGCTTACGCGAGTTTCCACGCAGAAATTGACATGTATAAAAAAGAAAATCTGCAGTCTTCTGCACACGCTGGACACCATGCGTACGCAACGTTTGGAGTCAGTGTGATATAGTGACACCGTGACCGAAAGGCAGAGGGAGAAAATACAAAACTTTGCGTAAGCAGATTTTTTACTTTCTTCCTGAGCATTCTTTTACGCATTCTTTTACTCAGAGTTTTATACATGTGGCCAGACGGGTCTGGGGCCTTGTTGTTTCCTCTGTCTCCCAAAACAGGTTGCTGCCGAGGTCCCCCCTGACTGCTGAGTGTCCTCTACGGCCCCAGAGGAGGCTGCAAATCAACTGAGCTCCAGCGTCAGTGGAGGATCGTCAACACCATGAAGCAGGTCCTGTGGGAGGCGAGGAACATCAACGTCTACCAAAAAACAACAGTGGACCTGGTCACTCTCAGGAGGAGGACACAAAACCTCCTCCAGGACGGCGTTATGGTGGATTTTGCACAAAACAAGCGTCTGGAGAGAGAGAAATGGGGAGTGGACCATTGGAAAGAACTGATCATATAGTCCACCCCATACTTGCCAACCCTCTCGATTTTCCCGGGAGACTCCCGATTTTCACTGTCCTCTCCCGGTAATCACCCGGAGACAACATTCACCCGCAGTTCTCCCGAATTAGGAGAATATCCGTTTTTTTGTTTTTTTTGTTTTTTTTAATCTGACGCTTGTATCTACGTGGCTGGTTAACGGGGATTTACTATCCAATCATAACGCAACGCGATGAGACGCCTGCATGTTGTGATTGGCCATCCGTCAGGCAGCACTCGATCGAGTGTAAATGCTGCAGCTACACACTTCAGGAGCGACGCGTGAAGAAAATGGAGCCAAAGAAAAAGAAATACTCTTCAAAATTTCAGCAATCCTGGAAAGAAGAATTCATATTTATATCTGAAAGCGCTAAAGGGGTGAGTTACGCCTATTGCAGGAATTGGCAAGTTGGTCCACCCCCCTCCCATATGAAAGAGAGAAAAGGGCAACGGACATTATAGCCCACCCGACAACCCGGGTACTCGTGTTTTTTTTTCAACACTTCACTGTCCTCGTGAATATTCTTATTCTTTTTTTCTCCCTTTCGAGGTTTTTCCTTTTTTGTTGCCTTGTAAATAATGTTGCTTATTGTGGTGTCTTCATTGTTTAAATGTATTTTAACTGGGGAAATGGGAATTCCCCCCTAAATTATGTGGTTTTAATGTAATGTGATGAAGTGTGTGTATGGAATGTTTTTTTGTTTTTTTTAAATGTCCTTATTGGGAATGATTTTAAAAAACCAATAAAGACAAAAAAGTTTTATTCATGTGGCCCCAGGAGTTGGGCACCCCTGGTCTACAGGATGTACAATGTTGGTTGAGGAAGAAGGAGAAACAAAAAAAATGGTGCTGGGAGTTCACTCACTCTTTCTCCCAGTCTTTTCACTTGCCCTTTTTGTCTCTTTTATTGGAACTGAGATTAAACTGAAAATTGCCCAGCAAGTGTGTGTGTGTGTGTGTGTTTGTGTGTATGAAGGTAGGGGCTGTACAGCACACATAGTAATTACTCTATCAAGACTAGCGCTCCTTGCTGTGTCAATTCGATTAGGGATGCCCTGCTGGTCCCATTTCCACCTCCTGTCCCCTGAAAACTCTATTTCTCAATCCATTGGCCAAGATTAGTTAGCGTGGAGGCAATGTTACCTGCTAGTGAGAATCACACCTGTCAACAGGGCCATCGTCATGGAAACCTCAGCTCAAGAAACGTCAGCATGCACTTGCCTTCACAGACTGCTACTGCCTGAAAAATGCTTGCAAGCGAATGGGATTGATCAGACTGTGGTCACCTCACACCGCCAGGTGGTCAAATCCATGACGAACCTCAATGCATCTCTCAAAAATTAGCTTTTTTTTTTTGCATCTGGTCCAGCTGAATAATAAACCCAGCATCGTAACACTTGGTGGTATCTGCACTGGTGCTATATGCATGCGAAATATGACTATAATATATAATATATGTAAATGCAGGCCATCAGACCTGAGCGGATAATCTTTGTGTGACATTCGATAAACAGAACAGTGAAAAGCAGCAGTCACTATTGCTATTTAGCATTCCAAATTGAGGAATACAGAAAAAAAGTTGTTAAAAAAGAAAATGATTTTAAGAGCAGGAATGTCCCCTGTCGACAAAATCCAACCCAGCAGCCATTGGCAGTGACCCGCTCGCTCCCATGCTGTTTTTGTGGCATTTTTTAAATTTGTGAACTCTTTCCACTGTTTATTTTGCAAACGAATCAAAGTAAGCAACTGCTGAACTTGGGAGCTGAACACAACACATTTCATATTCGGCTACTGAGGACGGGAGGCATAGAGTGCGTGTGTATGGGCGGGGGGCGGGGGGGCGGGAAGGGGCTCAAGGCCGATGAGCTCGGCGAGCAACTTGCGTCGGCAGGCTCTCGTCATCTGCTTTGGCTCTTCTGTTCCGTGCACTTTTGATTTCCATGGTTACGGTGACCGTGCCATTGTTGGTGATGGTAAGCCAATTGGTTTGGAGGCAGAACAATAGGTGAGAGGACCAAAGAGAGATCTGTACCTCTTTTCTTAAAGACAGACTTCACAGAGACGCTCGAGACTCACTCCGGATAGCAGTGACATTCAGCCATACCAGGGATTTATTCAATATGCAGGACATTCTGTTACATTTAAATGTCCTGTGTACTGTGCAACACGTTTACTCTGGAAGGTTTGCTACATTTTGCAACACTTCTTGGAAGATAATTTGCTGGCATGTCATGAGGGCGTGGCTCAGGTGGGTTGGTAGTGGGGTTACTGGCCACAGTATAAAAGCCACACACGATCACCCTCTCACTTATCGCCATACCCGAAACATTGTGAAATCAGACATGCAGTTTAGTCTCATTCTCATTACACAAGGCTCTTGAACAGGCCCCAGGACCACGCATCACAAATGAAAAAACAGACTGAAAATTGGGCAAACTCCCAATGGAAGATGATGTGACGAGTTACTGTTAACTGTTAATATTTTCAGCAGAAAGATTGTCTGCACCTGCCCCAACCTCCCCCTTTCTCTTGCAAAAGGTCACAGTGTGCATTAAAGGGTAATTCCACAGGAAAAAAACAACAAAATTAACCTTATTTAACAGATCAAGGCGCAACTAATTAAGTTTCTCTTTGTGGCTGTTACGATCCAGACACAGAGACCCAATAGCAAACAAGGAAGTAGCAAAAACTAGTTTTATTTCAAAGTCCGAGGTCAAAAAGCCAGGATATCAGATTTGGAGACAGTACAAAAACAGTAGGCAAATAGAGTAGTCAGGGATCAAAAAAGTCGAAGAACCGGGGAATCACAGGCAGAGGTACAAAAACGGCAGGCAAAGGCAAAGTCGAAAAACACTCAATAGTCGAAACCAAACGGCAAAGGCAAACAAACAAAATCGCTAGGCTAACTTGGGTCGTACGGAAAGGGTGTCTCAGGTAATCAATAAATCGCTGGCTTTCTAAATCTCAGGCTCAGGAAATAAGGGGTACGTTCTGACAGGGAACAAACAGATTTGTGGGTCTTATATACGTATAGGAAAGGGAGGGGAACAAACTACGTGAGGTTAACACATGAGGTAGCAATGATACAATCACGGAAACATAACAAAGACATGGAAGGGACTCGGAAACATGCATAACAAACAACGGGCTCGAAGAGGAGCGGAGTGTGCTCAGTAATCACGAGAGGTGAAAACTACCTACAAACAGCTGGGGCGAATTACAGAGATCTCGGAAAACTGGTTAATCTGTTAGTACCTAACTATAAGACAGACCGTTAGTTGTTAGTATACATTTATGTTAATTGGTTTAGTAAGTGCACTTAACTAATAAACCACCCGAGTGATTGTTAGCACGAGTTAGTAATCTATACAATTACACGTAAGGGAAACCAGGAAGTAGCAGAACACGAATCCCTCGGAAAATCCAGAAGTCACCTAAACAGTGCATACACGACACGAGACAGGGTAAACAAACACACGACTGCGACTCAGACAACCCACGAACAGAGGGGAATGCAATGATGAATGATAAAACATACAAACAGACATACATAATTACAGAACATAACAGTGGCTGGCCAAAAAAATCTCTGGACTGAGAAATCTGCAGATAAAGTTGAGATTTTGGAAGAGGTATACGTCATAATGTCGTATACCTCTACCCTTCCTCGTTTTTGAAAAACTACAGTGGCGTCAAGTGGGCATGTAAGTTACATTTGGAGATATCTCCCCCTGACCTTCCATGCTATGCGAAAGAGGCATTGACCAAACTCACAGGCCGTGTCCAAATCAATTTCTTTATAGTCTATGGTCCGAATGAGCTCACTTGCCTAATATTGAGTATGGCAATTGAATATACTTTTTAAAATATACTTTGTTACACGACAATTCAGAAAATTGAGTGTTCTTAATATTTCCGGATGATATTTCCGGGTTTTCGCTGATAATTCGCTCTGATTTGGACACAACCACAGAAAGAGAGGCAACCAGCCATTAAAGGTAGTTTACTAAATCACTGTTCTGCTGCTAATATACTTACTTCCTTACCTACTGCTTCCATGAGTTCTAACCATTCTGTTACTCCCTGTAATTTTGTCCCTTCTCAGACTGAATATCTAACCGAGTCTATTCCAAACTCTCAGATCAATCCATATACATTTAAGTCTAGAAAAGGCTTAGGTCTGATTCACCTGAACATCAGAAGTCTACTCCAACATCAGAAACTTGATCATTTAAATATATTAGTTTCTCAGGCTGATCCTGATATTTTGATTCTCTCTGAATCTTGGCTTAAGAATAGTGTTAGTGATTCTGAGGTGGCCATAAATGACTATAATCTTTTTAGAATTGACAGAACTGGAAGAGGAGGAGGGGTGTCCATCTATGTTAAATCTTGTTTTTCTGTTTCTGTTTTACATGCAGTCACTCTACCCAAGTGCTTTGAATTTCTTGCTCTTAACATTGACTGTGGGTCTAATAATTCTTTTGTTGTTGTTGGTATTTATAGACCTCCCTCAGCTGATGTCAGGTCTATTGATCTTCTAACTGATTCCAGTTTCCCGCTATACGAACTCTGAAATTATAGTTATGGGAGATTTTAATATTGATTGGCTAACAAATGCTTCTGATTATTTAAAAGATGTTTCTGTTTGCCTCAATTTATCCCAATTGATCATAGATCCAACCAGGCCTAATTTGAAGAACCCCTTAAAATCCTCATTAATTTACCTAATCTTTTCTAATAAGATAGATAAAATTTCTGCAAGTGGAGTTTTTGACCTGGATATTAGTGATCACTGTCCTATTGTATGTATCCGTGATACACATGTCAAGAGAACTTCTTCTCGTATTGTAATTAAGAGAAACTTAAATAATTTGAACAAACAAGCTTTTCTTCATGACCTTTATAATAGTGGTATTCATTCTACGAATATTATCCCTGATGTTGAATTAGCCTTAGAATTTTTTATTTTCACTTTCTTGTCGGTCGTAAATAGACATGCCCCCTTTAAAAAGTATAGAGTAAAAAACAGATCTAGTCCTTGGTTTACCTCTGACCTATCATCGTTATTCTTGTCTAGAAATAAAGCTTGGTCTCGTGCTAGACATACAAATGAGGCCTCACACTGGGCTGCATTTAGAGTCCTTAGAAACAAATGCACGTCTCTTGTGAAGAAAAATAAATCAGACTATTATTTGAATTTGATCACTAACACTTGTTCTAATCCTTCCAAATTTTGGAAGGTGGTAAAATCCATTAGTAGCAATTCTTCTGCCTCTGTACCTTCTCAGGTTAAATTTGATGACAGTCTTATAAACGATCAAATTGCGATTTGCTCCGCTTTTAATAGACATTTTGCCGCAGCTGGCCATATTTTTAAGGATGAGGGTCTTGGATCCCCTTCTGCTAATGATAATCATCTTTCTTTAGAGCATGCTTACGTACCTACTCCCAATGTTGCTTCCCAGTTTTCTTTTAGCTCCGTGTCTCCCAGTGTGGTACTTGATGCTCTTCTAGCCATTGATCCTAAGAAATCCACTGGTGAAGATAAATTGGATCCTTTTTTTCTCCAGCTCTCTGCCCCATTAATTGCTGGGCAAATAACGCATATTTTTAATCTGTTTATGTCTTCATGTGTAGTTCCTAGAGCTTGGAAAACTGCGCAAGTTCTCCCATTGCATAAGGGTGGAGAAAAGAATGATCCTAATAATTATAGGCCAATATCTAAACTGTCTTGTTTGGCTAAAACTGTTACGGTTCTAACCGTTCCACGCCATGTTTTATGTTTATTGTTATGTCACGCCCTTATTTGTATTCACGTTCTGTCATAGTTTATTAGTTTGCATACATATTTCCATGTTTTTCCGCAGCCTTGCGTTCATGCTGTTTCTTCTCTTGCTGTCACTCACGCTTCCCTAATTGTTTCATTCTCCCTTGTCTAATTACTAATATACTAACATTAGATCAGGATTGGGTAATACTAACTATCTAACCATGTGTTCATGTTTACCTTACGTTTCTCGTACATGTTAATTACTAATTTACTAACGCTAGGTCAGGATAGGTTAACTACTAATGATTTACTAATTGCCTCGTTACGTGTCTCATTTTCTCAAGCTGTTGTGAATTTCCTGCTGCTCTCAAGCTAAGTGTCTGCACCTGTCTACACCTGCATATAAGATCAGTGTTCATGTCATGTCCTTGCGAAATTGTTGCCTCACTAGCACTCTTAAGCATTTGTCAAGTTTACGTTTTCTGATTTCCTGTTTTGATCCAAGCCTGTTTTTTGACCACTGTTTACTGCCAGCCTTTTGTTTTCACTGCCTGTCCTGACCACGATTCCTGCTTGCTGATTTTGTTCTTTTGCCACGCGGCGAGGACTCCGGTCTGACCCTGCTTGTTTTTTCGACTATTCTTTTGCCTTCTCCCTTTTGTACCTCTGCCACGCTGATTGCCTTCCTGGTTCCGAACTACTGCCTGGCTTACCGACGACGAGACTGCCTTCTCCCTCGGTACTTTTGTTTATTGGCTGGATTTTTTGTGTATGACCTTTGCTTGTGCTAAGACAACGATTACTGGACTTTCCTTAATAAAGCCCTTGCGGGTATTTATTACATCCATTGTTCTGAGTCGTGCTTCTCGGGTCCAACCCCCCATGCACTTCGTCTCAAAAACCTTAGAATCAGTTGTAAACTGTCAACTTAAAGAGTTTCTTTCACGCCACTCCATTTTATCTTTGCACCAATCTGGTTTTAGAGCTAACCATAGCACTATCTCAGCCATCACTTTGGTTACAGATAATATAGATTCTGCTTTAGATAAAAGACAACACTGTGCTGCCCTGTTTATAGATCTGTCTAAGGCCTTTAATACTGTTGACCACTCTTTGCTGTTAAATAGATTAGGTAGCATTAACCTAGATAGAAATGCAACCACCTTATATTACTTCTCTCCTAAAAAGGAACACTGGTTCATATCATACCCGTTCCAGTGAGGTGCTCATGCTCAATGTTCCCCGGGCTTGTTCTAAACTAGGTATGACTGCCTTCTCTGTTAGTGCTCCCCACTCATGGAATGCCCTGCAAAGCACTTTAAAAATGGACAGTCTTCCGTCTGTTGGACATTTTAAAACTATGATTGCTGAATTTTGCACCTCACAATGTAATTGTTTTTAGCTGAATTTCCTGTTCTTGTTCTTATCTTTTTATCTTTTTATTTTTTTATCTTTTATTTATTTTATCATTTTATGTTGTGCCTTTATGTTGTCATTTTTATCTTGTGTTATTTTATCTCTTACCCGACATCACTGTAAATGAGGGCAACCTCAGTGTCCTTCGAGTTTAAATAAAGGTTATTGATTGAGGTTATTGAAACAGTATTAGCTTGCGAGCTAGCTCAAAAAGTTCTTAGCTAAGTTATCAATTATTCCAGTGCAATGGCCTCCAACAATTTTGTGGACTATACACTGGATGATGACACCTTCCGACATCTTTTGAGCCCGAATACAGATTCGGAGCTGTTTGGGCGGCAGTGTAGTATAATGGTTAAGGAACTGGACTTGTAACCGAAAGGTCGCAGGTTCGATTCCCAGGTAGGACACTGCCGTTGTACCCTTGAGCAAGGTACTTAACCTGAATTGCTTCAGTATACATCCAGGTGTATGAATGAATACATGTAATACGATGTAATAAGAAGTTGTGTAAGTTGCTCTGGATAAGAGCGTCTGCTAAATGGCAGTAATGTAATGTAATAATGGTTAAGGAACTGGACTTGTAGCCGAAAGGTTGCAGGTTTCATTCCCAGGACGCTGCCATTGTACCCTTGAGCAAGGTACTTCACCTGCATTGCTTCAATATTTATCCAGCTGTATGAATGGATAAATGTAATAAGTTGTGTAAGTCACTCTGGATAAGAGCGTCTGCTAAATGCCTGTATTGTATTGTATTGGATCTGAACGCACTGCTAACTCGGCCGGTTCAGCTGGGTAAACAAGTGGTGTAGCCTACGTATGGTAACTGTACCACAATGCCAACTATGATTGCGCTGTTTGCTGCAATGAGTGGGACCGGGCACAGTTTAATTTGTAATTTGTGGAGCAAGAAACAGATGAAGAGGGAAGAGTGTGTCTGACTAATGTTACACACCCAGATTTTGAACACCACGTGCATAAGGCTGGGTGTTTTGGACACATTCTTTTGGATCCCCAAACATGAACTGGTGTAAGACACCCAGACCTAAGGCAGTGTTAGAAGACCGGGATGAGAAATGAGTAAGTGTTGCAGACTTCTGGCTAGGCTAGCTAATATGTTTTCATGATACCAAAAGTAGATAAATGAAGGGCTGTGTTTTCCTAAATTAATGGTCGTATTTCCCCCATTTTTCTGGAGACTCCAGCCAATGGTGGTGGTATTTTTTTCAGTAGAACTGTAACGTTAGTGGCTAACTTGCCAGCGAGTAACGTAGCCTCTCTCGAAGAACCGTTTTCGGACTAGTAGCCTAGTAAAATGCCCACTGCCCAGCCCCTCCGATTGTATTCAGTGGGAGTGGCAACTTGTGATTGGCGTTGTCTGACACCGCCCATAAACTGTAGGCACTCTGCCATTGTAGTTCACAGTAAAGCAGGTGCCTGGTACATGCACAGTGGTTTGGGGCTATATTTCTGCTCTCACTGCTGGTAGAGAGTTGATTGAGAGCTCATTTTAATCAGGAGGAGAGCTACTTTTCTACAAATCAAACATCATTTTCAGTGGAATTCCTCTTTAAGGCGGACTACAACATTAGCAAATCCTTACAAAAGGATATACAGACAGGTGACAAATTAAAGAAAAAACCCCTACAGTCCAGTGGCTCTGTTATGCTGTGGAGGGTATTTTCCTGGCATGGTTTGGGTCCACTTGTCTCCTTAGAGGGAAGCATCACTGTAAATAAATATAAAGTTATTCTGTGTGATTCTATGATGAAATATTATCCTATGATGAAACATTTTTATCCTGATAGGAGTGGTCTCTTCCAGGATGACAATGCTCCGATCCACAGGGCACAAGGGGTCACTAAATGGTTTGATGAGTATGAAAATTCTATGGCTGTCACCAGATCTCAACTCAATTGAACACCTATGGGAGATTTTGGACCGACGTGTTCGACAGTGCTCTCCACCACCATCATTAAAACACCAAATGAGGAAATATCAGGTTAGATAATGGATGGATTCACGTCTATTTGAAAAAATAGCATTACCATGGTAGGTGAGAGACCATGGAGTTGAATCTGTGACATACAGTATGTGACGTATTAATCATGCACATTTCACATGCATCGCTACATCTACGGTTGTATTTACTTAAAACTAGCCTAGTATTATGTTCATGATGCCTATCCTCTTTTTTGAAATCCAATATATGGTCAGCCTATTTAAAACTCAACAGACACGTCCCTGAAGAACCATGTAATTATCCACCTAACCTATCCACAGTAGTACACAGTAGTTACCTATCCATCCACATGTGAAATCTACCCATCACAGTCTCTGCCCCCCCGCCCCCCTCTCTCTATCTTTGCCCCCCCCCCCTCTCTCTCTCTCTCTCTCTCTCAGGCAGACAGGCAGTAGTTCTGGTCTGACTGTAGGCTCAGAATGAAAGATGCAGCCCAGTGAAACAGGTTAAAGAGATGTGCTGTTCTTTACACAGTTTCTGTCTCCTGATCCCTGCCACAGCTGTCTGTCACGTAGTCTCCTCCTAATCCCTATGACAGCTGTCTGTCACACAGCCCCCGCCCAGATGTCTGTGAAAGCTGTTTGTCACAGTCTCTGCCCTGATCCCTGTGACAGCTGTCTGTCACACAAACCCCGCCTAGATGTCTGTGAAAGCTGTTTGTCACAGTCTCCGCCCTGATCCCTGTGACAGCTGTCCGTCACGCTGTCTCCACTGTTAATTACGCATTTCTCTCGCTTGCATGAATTTCTGCGCTTCATCCAAAGTAATACACCTTGACTACATGTCACGAGTGCACTAATGGGAATGAACTAAATGCATCTTGACCAATCAAACGATGGTTTCCTTTGTATTCTGTGCATTCATGTATATTCTGTACATACACTTCTTGGGCTATTCAAAAATAGTGGGTAAAGAACGGATCTATCCTCACCAATATTAACCTGTCCTGAAGGGATTTTTCCCAAAAAGGTTTTTCAGTCACCTGCATTGTTTTCCAGTATGTGTCAAAGAAATGTATTCATAGGACATATGCAATTAAGGGGACATATGCCATACCATACAGGAAAAATACATTTCTGGCTGTTCACAACCCTACTCTCTGGAACTCTATTATCTCCACCTTATGCACAATCCTTGTCTTTACCAAAACCACTTTGCTTTACATTTCATACATTGGACTTCTGGTCCAATCACATTTTACTTTTGTTAATGCAACGAACATACGTCTGAATATCTGATGAGATTGGATAGAAAATCTCACAGGAATCATGATAAAATTACCAGAAATAATGTATGAGAACATTTTAAACTATTTTGTCTACTCTCTTGCCATTGATGGAACTGCTATGCACAACTACAAAAGCACCAACGCAGTGACAATAGACGCAGTGTCACTATACCTGGCATCATGTTGAAAACTAGCCAGCTATCAATATGTTACGGCTTTAGCCTCTATGTATTCAGAATTTGCACTTTGGTTCTTGGTTAGCATAGTTATCTTGCACTGGTTTTTTTGTGGTGTTGCATCTGTGCTGTTATAAGCCAGGTCTGGCACAATTGATCATAGTAATCAGGTGAACACACTTATGTTTCTCCTGTGAGAGCGTCTGCTAAGTGAAAGATAATAATGTAATGAAATGTAGTTAGCGAATGTTAGATGTCAGATAGCTAGTTTAGCTAGACAGACATGGAGGTGAATATCCCTTCAACTGCCGAGATAGTGGTTTATTATGATCGCCTAACTGAACAGGAGTGACTAATATCCATGTTTAGCTACTGTTCCTAACAGCTCCTGCTGTAAACAGGAACTGGCTTGACCCTGCGATGACACTTGAGAGAGACCCACTTCCAACAGAGGATGTAGGCCTATGAAACAATATCTGCATCGAACCAGAAGGTTGCTACGATATCATTATCTTACCAACTTGTGTCATTGTCTTGTATCATTCATTTTAGCTTGGGCCAACTGTGTTCTGAATTAGTTGCTTATTGGGCAATAGCTCATAAAATTAGTGGTGAGTAGTCTTGTGTTTACAAATAACACGGTTCTACTGGCAACTGCACAAACCGGAAGGCAGTACACAAAATCAACAAACATGACCGCAATCTAATTTCTGAGGTAGATATGAAACCACCACTGAGAGTCTTAAAGTGGGAAATCACATTGTGCTAGATACAGCAACAGCATCAGGTTTGTGGATATCGTGAATTTTCCGTGGTTTTGATTTAACCACAACCTTTCACAACCTTACTGCAACGCTGCAATTACATCCTGCGCTAGTTGGACAGATAGGGTTTCATGGGGGATTTCCAAACCACTTTTCTGGGGATGAGAAGAATGTCAGTCTGCAGGGAGTGGACATGCCTGAATGAATACCATTCCCACTAATCGCTGATCAATACAGCATGAGTCTGCAGGGTGTAGAGACGGCCTGAATGTGTTCAACTATCACTAAGGACTAATCAATACCCGCCACCACCCCTTCTGTCCTCTGGGACCAGTCACACATAAATCACTGTCTGGCTGGAGGAATATGCACACGGGCAACTGTACACATATACACACACGCACACACATATACAGTCACACCCAGAACTAGCCTTCATAAAGATGAACAAAAAACACTGCATAAAATAAATAATACCAGTAATGAACTATATTGTATTTTTCCATCATGTGGAATATATCTTACTTTATTCATGATTAAATGGAATCAAACAAAATGGCATATTTTTCAAATGACAAATTTGTTTCCAAAATAATTAAGTGTCACAATTGGTTTTCAGCATTTTGCACGCCCTCTGCTTGCAAAGATAAGGGCACTGAGCCTTTTTTTCTGTAAAGTCTGAGATTGGAGAATACTGTCAGAAAGACCTGAGGCCGTTCATCATTACAGAATTCTTCCATATTCTTGATAATCTGCTCTCTTCCATTGAATCTGCCCTCTACCATTGAAACCACTGGTTCTCCAAGGGGTCCATCGAGTTGGTTTTGTGGTCAATTACTAATTTATGTGGATTTTTGACGTGTGCTTGGTGTCATTGCTTGTTATCATTATCGTCTTGGAAGATCCACTCGCAGCCAAGTTTCAGTGTCCTAACAGAGGTAGCCAGGTTTTTGCCTAAGATGTCCTGGTACTTTGTAGAGTTCAATAGGCCAGGACCAGGGAAAACAAAACCGCACAATGGCATCAAAAATCTTCCACCGTATTACAATAGGTATGAGGCTCATTTCTGAATTCACATTTTTCTTTGGGCATGAAACCCACATTTGGAGTGCCTGGCCAAATAGCTCTGTTTTTGTGTCTTCTGACAATGCTAACCCAGCACCAAAGCTATTTATCAAACTCCAGGCAAATGTTTCTGCAAAACTACTGAAATCCAAAAAGTAACACTACCTTCAAAATGAATGTACTCTCCCCTCAAAATGATGTTGCTTCCAAATTATACAGACAAGCCATAAAATGTATTTACCTTACTTTCATTTATTGCACATGTGATAAATGGAAGACACTATTATGAAACATTTTAGGTATCTACAGTATATGTTTTGCTTTTTCAGTGTTGTAATGTAAACTAAAGGACAGTAGTCTGCTGATTAAAATGAGTACATAGTATACATGCCTATACACATTCCAGCAGGCAACAATGTAAAACAAAAAAAAAGCAGAAAAATAATGCACAGCATTTGGAGACAAGTGAAAAATACAATCATGCAAACAAATAAAGATTGAATTAAAAAAGTATTCTTCTTTAATCAGCAAAGCCCTGTCTCTCTGTCTCTGCTCTTCTCCTCCTTGGCCAAGCAGTGGTGGAAAGATCCTCTGGGTTCTGTGTATCCACCCATGGCATGACCTGGCATGACCAGTTTATCCCCACACGCGTTCTTCATTGCTCGGAATACAGGCACCCGGTCGTACACCTTCCACCACCGCGTCGGAAAAAAACTCAGAAATGAAGATACAGCTAAAATGCTCTTCTTTTTTTTTTTAAACCAGTTGTGGAACAGAGCAAATTTAAAATATGACTTGGCACGGTGTGTGTTGTGTGATGGCCAGTGATGTTCCTTCCGTGTCTAAATCTGATTTGTCCAATTGAACTCAGCCTCACCAATAAAAGTGCATCCATGTGGAATGGGCCTCATATCTAGTTCATACATTCTCTGTATAAAAAAATATGCCATTTCCTTGTCAGTGTCGCCTTTGGCTTGTTTTGTGGGGGGTCTTAGGCCGGGGTTTACTGTAAAGTGCAATTGGACAAATTCTTTAAAATTCACTGTATGAATCAAATTTGATCTGATTTGAAAAACCGTATCAGAGATAATTCTTCTGCAGTCAATATAGCGAAGAACAACAGCATTTTGAAATGACTGTAAAAAGTATATTTTTGACAGGGATCAATCCCAAGACCTATTCCACAACTGTAAAGGCAATAAGCCTTTATATTTATGGGTTAACAGATACTTATGTTTGCTACATTGATGAAAATTTCAATATAAGGCGCTCAGAAAATGCTGTAATATACAGTAGAGTCCTTAGGACTGAGATGCACTTTAAAACATAGTGTTAATTCACATTTTATTTTGTTTGATTTTATTTATGAAGCCTATTAATTTTGGACTGCATATGCACCAGGCTTGGAATTTCATCATTTTAGGGGCAAGGCCATTTGGCCTTCGGTTTCACAAATTTTTTTAGGGCACAAAGGCCACATACCAAGGCACAAAGGCCATTGAGTGAAATAAGAGGATTCGGAGCCTACAAATAAATAACTTGACTTTCTGATTAGAAAAAAACATGACATGAAATGACATGACATGAAAAACATAAATTATTCACTTTTTTAATATCAATTAAAAACACACATATTTAATATCAATTAAAAACAAAAACATTTGAAGTTGTCTTGTCATATTATATGCCTCCGTAATGTTATGCAATACTCTGTGTGTGAGAGAGAGAGAGTCTTTAATCTGACTCATCATCCCTTGAGAATGGAAAAATTAACAGTTTGTTAAAGTTCTGGGATTGCGATTGTGGTTGGAACGAAAACCAGCATACACAGGGAGGCCCCAGGACTGAGTTTGGTAACCACTGAGCTAGGCTATCTGCAAGCTATCTGAAACCTAGAATATATAGAATATGCCATGTTCCAACATTGCTGTTCAGCAGATAAAATAGGTATCAGTTTAACGTTAGTTGAACAATGGATGAAAAAAAAAAATTTGACCTCAGTTGGCAACCGTAGTTGAACCATGGAAATGTAACTTTAGAACCCACCGTTTGACAAAGTCATCCAGTCGCATGCACTTTGCTGCCGAATCTCGCAAACGTTTTTCATTTATTTTCTTAAATCGTGGCATTGTTCTGGAAAGGCTAATTATCTTAGCAAGGTAATAAGTACGAACCAGACAAGTGCTAATTGGATTCTAACTAGCAAGCTAGTAAATAACGTTTGCTGTCAACTTGAACTTACGTTAAGGTTAAGTGCTATTAAAAACAGAGAGGATTGATTGAGTTAAGCACTAAATAAGTCAGCTATCTCTATCAATAACTAGCTAGTTTGCATACCTTCATATAGTCCGTCTGTTCTTCTTTTTTTTCCTTTTTAAGGTTTCCCGTCTGTTTTAAGTTTCGCTCCCATTTTCTTGCTAGTGGCTTTGATGCTATGTGACGCTTGCGCGAATCTAATTCAAGCTGCAAGAACTGCTGCAGTTCTACGAGATCACTGACCAGCGAGATTTTGACAGTAGTGGGGCACAAATGCCATGTTGGCCGTATGATTTTCGGGCCAGCACGACCAGAGCGAGGGGCAACGTTCGTGGCCGCCGTGAAATTCCTACCCAGATATGCACATACATATATAAAACCACATATAGCCTACACACTCACAAACATGCATACCCACAAACACAAGCATCATACACACAGCATGTGTACACACACAAATGCACACCCATGTGCAGATCCTATGTACACTCTCATACAACAAACACACACCCACACACATGCACGGACACATTACATTACAATCATTTGACAGATGCTTTTATCCAAAGTGATGTACACTAAGTGCATACTGAAGGTCATTGAAGCGACTACAAAGGAGATCCTACAAAGCACAATTTTTTATAATGTAGGAGCTATCCCTAGTAATGAACATTGAATATAATACACAGCTATATATTCTGAACTAATAGATACACACCCACATGCAGATCCACACACAAACACCCAAAACACACACACAAACTCACCCACCCACAGACACACACAAACAATACTTGTATTTATGTCCACATACAAAAAGCAAAGGACTATATAAACAATAGAGCCACTAATGATATGAACACTTGCAGGCTCATTCAGGTTATAAGTAGCAGCGTTTCCTCCAAATATGGCAGCTACCTATAATTGCTGACATGGAAAAATATCTCAGCTGCTTTGTCCACAACTTTACAGTTTTTTTCTATTCCTTACAAGCTATTTTTTGAAACAGAAGTCACTTTTGTAAAACAGTTAACACAACCCTCAGAACAGAATCACATTTAGCAAAATAACACATTTCATCTGCAAAATGCTCAAACGCTCTCAAAATGTTGAATACATATGCGCCAAAAGCAAATAAGTGCATCAAAACAGAATCATTTGTTATCTAATGAAAAGTTTTTTTTATCCATCATTTCATAACGGCACACTAAAGACTAACTATAAGCATCAATATGACATGATCATAGATCTGAGTGCCTGATATGATCTCTTCTTTGGTCTTTTTTATGGTGATTCTGTTGCATCTGCCTCTCCCTTCCAGTCCACTTTCCTATTGTTCGCCCTGTATTTCCCATTCCGCTCGTTTCATGTCATGTTTTTACTTTTACCCTGTCTGTTTTTCGTGTTGTGCAGGCTGGGTGTGGTTTCCATCCTCATTTCCTCCATCCCCTTTCTTAGTTTTTCTCAACTGATTTGCCAAATTTCTCCAAACTAAGGTCCATGCTCTCAAAATAGCTAACACAGCAATCTAAACAGACTAGTATTTTGCAAAACAGCCCAATCCCACTGCTAAATGAAGTATTGCTTTCATTTCAGATATCTTTATGAAGAAATTATATTGTCATCAAAACTATACACACACGTGTCATGTATTGATTAGATAATATATTCAGCTATATCCACACAGGAGTACTAATGCTAAAATGTGTTTATCAGAATGTTCAGCCATCCATTTTTTATGAACTGATTTTTTCTTTTTACCATAATTTATTGAACAATGCTTTTCTTTATGCAAAACATGTTCATTACAATTTTGGAAATACTGCAGTATGTAATATTTCACATTTTTACACGTAGAAAGTGTGTCAATTCTGGTAATGTCATATCTATCATGTTTGTCTATTTACGATATGGTAAGAAGGGAGAGATATTGATTTACACATGAAATATCTTCAAAAGAAAAAAGCCACAAACATGTTTACTGTTGTGACCAATGACTTTATTCATCATCTACCCTTTCATTTCTGTCAGGCCAGAGCATTTAATCTACGTCACATATGTTTTTTTCTGGCCATGCACTTATGGAAAGAGTGCCGAATCCATTCCTGGCATGCATCGACGTCTATATCGCCACAGGCCTCCGCCATAGCCTGGAGAAGTGTTGTTTTTTCATATGGGTTGCGGTCGTACACCTTCCATCTCCAGGAGGAAAATAATTCTTCAATTGGGTTAAGAAATGGAGTGTAAGCTGGCAGAAACACCATACTCTTCTTCCAACTTGCCCTCTACCTCGCCTACCTCCTTCATGTCCTCTACTTCCCATACCTCCTCTTTCTCCTCCATGTCCTCGATCTCCCTTATCTCCTCCATGTCCTCTACCTCTCCTACCTCCTCCATATCTTCTACCTCCCATACCTCCTCTTCCTCCTCCATGTCCTCCATCTCCCCTTCCTCCTTCATGTCCTCCATCTCCCCTATCTCCCTTTCCTCACCCATCCCTTCTTCCACCTCCACCTACTCTACCCCCTCTTATTCTTACAGATCTGAAAACGCTTTCATTCTCTTGCTCCATTCTTTGATCAGACTAGATAGCTTTCAAAAAAACCAAATGGACTTCAGGTGTCTCCTTTTATACATAATGAAGTTCAGGCGCTGATTCCTGAGTGCACAGTTTAGCAATTAGCACTTTCTGTGATGTGTGCTTTACTAACCCACCGGACATCAATATGCTGGAAATTGAGCACATGTCATGTGATCGTGATCATGGCAAATTGAAATGAAATCTTAACTTTATGTAGAGTTTTTGTTTGGCAAAATGATGTATGTAGTTTTGTAGTTTATGTGAAAACAATGAAAATGTACTATTAGTTTTATAAAATTACCAAGTGTTTAGATGGCTGTGTTAACTGTTTTGAGAGCATGAACCTTAGTTTGGAGAAATTTGCCAAATCAATTGGGAAAAACTGTAATCTCCCAGCCAATCACTCACCTTTCCTGTTCGCATTCCACACTAACTCTCGTTAGCTCATTCATTCTTGCATACATTCCGCACGCTTTACTCATTATATCTCCCTATTTATGTTCCCTTCTCTGTTTGTCTCTTTGCCAGTTCGTTACATCAAGTCATGCTTGTTGCTCGGCCATTGTCTGTTGTGTTTTGCTAACGTGTCAAGTCTGCCTTTTTCAGTTTACCCGCCAGCCTGCATTCCCTGCTTTGCCATTGCCCTCACCAACCCTGCTTCCAGTCTGTCACCGGTTGTCTGCCATTCGCCCAGCTCTTCTCCTGTTTTCCCTGATCATCATCTGCACCAGGTTATCGTCAACCCCGTACCCTCACCTTGCTCTCCCTCTTCATTGTTGTTTGCTTGCCTTAAAGTGCCGCGCTGGGGCTTATTGTGAGTTTGTCTCCGAGTCCTGTGTTTGGGTCCATACCAGTTGGGAAACGGATACATTGTTGTAATTTGTAAGTACCAGCATGTGTAAACATGTTAACACAGCAAGCGCTGCAATAATTGTCACCTGACAGCTGACTAAAATTATTTTTCACTCAAACTCAAATACACAAAAATAATATAAATTATGGAATTATGCTGTAAACAAATCAAGTCAACTAAAAATAAAGGCAGTTACAGTAAATGTTCAAATGTACATGCAAATATTACGGTTGATCAATTCTTTCCTGTTGGTCAGGCCACATATTTTTCACATCTAATATTTTCCCTCGCAATGCATGCTCTTCTTTCCCCATCAACAGCAGCAACATCTGGAGAATTAGAAGAGACATTATATAATATGTCCGTATTATTCCATTATTGCAAAGGTTGAACATTTAGAAATGACATGGGAATGCTTGTACATTCTCACAGGAGATGGATATAATGGTAATGGGTACTCCAGTAACAGTTCCACAAGTGTATCATGCCTTGCTATGCATAGTAGCACAAGCCTTTGTATGCATAGTGGCTATTTAGAATATGTGATAGGGATTCAGTCATGTCTTGAGTGACTTGAGTTGAGTAACTTTATGATCATCGTGCAAACAGTGAGGTAGCTGAGAGACAGGAAACGAGATTCACACACAGCGCATGGACGCACACCAACCAAGAAAAGCCTGCAGCAGGATGAGGTCACACACAGGGCACGCAGACATCTTACACTAGCTGATTCATTGATTTTTAATTAACTGTAATTAAATACTTCTGTGTGTGAAGATTGCCTGAGTCAGTTTAAAAAAATAAAAAATAATGAGGATGCACTTGAGCATGAATCAACGTAGTAGCTGCTCAGTTCTCAATTCCCCTGTTCAAAACATGAAGCTGCTGCACTCAAGGGCCAAATAAATAGGTTAATGAATGAAAAGCAAAGAAGATTAAACAGATGGGCAGAACGGGGGGAAAAAGGGAACAAGACGTAGAGAGGGAGACAAGAAAGAGATATGGAAAAAACAATGGAGAGAGGGAGACAGAAAAAGAGAGAAAATATACAATCATTTTCTTCCTGGATTTCTTCATGAACTACGCACGGTCTGAGAGTGCATGTGTGTGTAAGTACTTTATGTGTGTATTCAAGAGCAAGCGAATCTGTTCAGGAAGGCCTGGATACCAACCCATGACCAACCCAGACTGAAAGCACCCAAAAAGGGTGGTCAGGCTTTTGTTTCTTAACGAAGATTCATGTTCTGAGTCTTGTGGCTGAGTTATCACTTGGTTTTTTTTAAAAAAATTAATAAAACATTGGTTAAATCATTCCAAATGCATCTGTTCTGCAGTTTAGATTTTTTGTTAACTGGAAGAACTGCAATTCAACATTCAAGGGTATGGTGAAGATTTGAAGATATTATTTAGGAACACGGCTAAATGAATATGTGTGCTTTATGTGTATTCTCAGTTATGAGTTCTGGAACTGTAGTCAATAAGCTGAAGAAGTGATTCATTGCCATGGAAACGGAATTGTACCGGATGGCAACGGACACAAGTCGCTGGGTGCTCAAGTGGCTTTAGATGGCTTTGAAGATCAGGTGAACCTAAACTGCACGATGCTGTTTGAACACAAACGTGTGTATGTAAAGACAAAACAAGGAAAAAGAAAGCCACAGGTAGTTGTAAAAAGGTGTCATTTAATGGTTTTTATTGTATATGCATGTAAAATGTTTCCACAAGGCTCTCGAATCTGCAGCCGTTACTTTATCTCATTACTTTATCAAAAATGTACATAGTGAATTGGGCTAATTAAGTAAGAGTAGAAGTTGGCATAAAATCCCAAAACAGACTATGCCTCATTGTGCTCCCCACGTTCTAATATTGTTTTCAAACTTTGAACCCTATAGATGTTCTACCTCATGCCATGGGCCGATGTCTCAATGGCACTAGCCCCTCCCACCTGCTCTCCCTTGGCCTCTCATCTCACGGTATGTACAGTCGCAGCAGGCCCAGGGAGCAGGAGACATCGATTGAGCAATTGAGCGATGCTCACAGAAAGAAAGGACAAGAGAAAAGAACATTCAGGGTTCTAAAAACAGACCGATCCCGTGGGCAGTCGGCGGGGATGTCATCACCCTGATCGATAGTCTGAGTCACTGCAAGGGGGCAAGATATGTGAACATACAAACACACACGCATACACAATGAGTGACACACACAGACAGACATCACACGGACACAGACTCAAGTCCTTTATGAAGACAGCTGGTTCACTGTTCACGCAGCCTTTCAGCACAGAGTCGTCTCTCCTCTTTCCCCCTCCTCTTCATTCCCCTTTATCCTCTTCCCCCTCCTCCTCTCCTCTCTTCATTCTCTCGTCTGTTTTCTCACGCCTCGTCCAAGTTCCGCGGCTGGCTGTCAACCTGTGATCCTCAAACTTTCCAATAGGGGGCGCTCCTCAAAGTTTGCACAGACCTTTCAGGCGTGCTGATTTTAAAAACATTTAAAAAACACTAAACACAAATGCCACATGACTGCTGCAGCGATTTCCCTTCAGCAGGTGGCCTTATGCATTGACACAATGACAGAGAGGTTAAACAAAGGTGACCTGCCTTCTGAAACCCACCCACTGCCGCAGCTCCGGGAGGTGGTGCGAGACCGTGTTGCCATGACGAGGGCACTGACGGACAGTTGCCAGTAGAAGCTAGGGAGAGGGTGGCTCCATCTGGCCTGTAATCACTGCCATACCAGGAGAAGTCCTCTGTGGCAGAGGGTGGAGGAGTGAATAGGTGGGGGGTAGGAGGTAAGGGCCTTCCAGGTGTTTCAGCCAGCTGTTTGGTCACTTCTCTTCATTAAAAGTGCTCTTTGTGTAGCATCGTTCCCTGAGTCTGGTCTCTGTGCAAAAAATAAGAGCCTAAAAAGGCAGGTAAAGCTGAAGGCACATGCAGATAGCTTCCTCACCCTGAAACCCCATAGACAGGCTGAGCTCAGAGAAGGCTTCAGGGTCCATAACCATAAAGTTTCTCAGCGAACTGATTCAGGGTTGGATACAAAATTGAGGTATGGAATATGTATGGGGGAACCTGATCCCAGATCAGCACTTTGCTCTGAGACTCTGAATGCAGGCCCTGATCTAAGGTCAGTTTTGCCTTTCAGCTCATAATTTATCCATCCATCCATTCATCCATTATCTATAACCCGCTTATCCCTGGTCAGGGTTGCAGGGGGGCTGGAATCTATCCCAGCATGTATTGGGCGAGAGGCAGGAATATACAGTATGAAATAAACATGAGGTTACAACTAAGGTTGTAAAGTTCTGGAAAACTTTCCCTTTTTGAGGTAATTTTGGAAATTTATACTGTTAACAATATTTTTTATAAATTGTAAGTATGTCTTTTGTTTTTTATGTATTGAGCCTATTTGAGGGGTCACTGCAAATACTTTGCTCACACTGGGCTTCATTCATGAAGCGTTCCCAAATATGCGTGTGCATTTATGTACGAAACGAGTTGGTAAGAAAAATGCATGTAATATTTTCTGCCTTTTCTGTCTATATGTGATATACAGTATAAGTTTTAACATGGACAAAATCTCAAAAATTAATCTGAAGAACATTACGCAATTCAAATTGGGAATAGTAATATCTTGGAACTAACTGTAATTGATTGACCTTAATCTCCAAAAAGAACACATTCGAAGCTTTCCAAAAAGGTATAATAGGTCATTAGACAGTTGGGAGCAATTGACAGAGCTGTCTCCGTGGTTTTGTGCAAGAGAGCGCATATGCATCACGTAGTTTGTACAATGGCGAAGTGACAAAAAGATTTTCAGCGCTTTAAACTGCTGGATACTGTAGTCATCCTCTGGATTCAGATGAGGAGATTTACATCTATGACTGCATGGATTCCATACCTAAGCTTGGATTCCATAGCACAAGGTGTGCCTGTGCGTGTGTGTTCTATGGTGTTCTGTGTTCATGTTTGTATAACTTGGATATCTTTGGATAGCTTGGATACTTTGCATATGTTTTCATGGGTTTGGAAAGGTTAGGGTAGGTTTCTGGACACCTATAACCATTCCCCTAATCTTTTGCAAAAGTTGGAAGTTATGTAATGATATAGATGCAAATATAATTCCAATGAGTCAAAAGAGTTGAAAGATTATCTGTTGAAAGATTTTGATTATCTCCTCAATTACTGTGATGTACAATTATCCATTTTGGGTAGATTTTTGGACACCAAGGTACACCGTTTCAAATAGCCTCATAAGTATTGAGCAGTAATACATATCACTTTCATATTTTGTACACATGCAGACAGGAGGTTTGCAAACCAGAAATTCTAACCTAAGTTGAACCTTATTCACATATTTGACTCTCAGGTGTTCACTGTAAACTAGAGTGGTGGAACTTTATTTAAGCCCTTATTGGTGTTCGTGTTACATTGATATCTGGCGTTATAAAGCTTTAAAGGAAACAGATGAAAATGGGTCAAATTAAGCCTCTGCACAAAGGGGTTAAATCCTTGATCCCCTAGTGATGGAAAGAGGTAGTTAGGAACCTATACTCTGACACAGTGAACAACAATTTGACATACAGTAATTCTCTCACTGCAGCATTCTGCAAACGAGTGCTAACTGAAGCTGTTGTGGTGTGTGTTCTACCTGTCTTTGATCCCACCAGGCAACCAGGCCAGGACGTTGAGCAATACATTTCACATGACATATGAGTTGCACAGATGTGACAGCCCTTTCTATGCATATTTTGCAAACGTATCTTGAAGCTATGTTTGTGCAGTACAGCTAAGGCACCAATAACATTGGGCAGGTTGGCAATTTCATAAAAAGCCCACTTTACCTCCACCTGGTTTTGCATCTTGTAGGGGAACTGGATGTACACTGGCATTAGCTGGATTATACTGTTAACCACAATTGCAACACTGGCTGCAGACCTGTAAGCCACTTTAAAGCAAATTTTGTTCATTGGTTAAATGTATGTTTTAATTAGCATATTTAACGTCATATAGCATTTAAATTTTTAGCAATTTAGAAAAAATAGTAGGCTACTGGGAGTATTCATGAGCCTATGCTATGGGTCTAATTAACAGCTACATAGCCTACAATTGATTTATAGTCTAGGCGTAATCTAAAATGTTTGCTTTTTACAATCGTAATTTATTATGTATCACTCAGAAGCTACATTTAGCGGCATTCTGAATTTACGAACGCAGTACACGTGGTCCTGTGAAGGTGTAAGTTTGTTCGTACATACAAACAAATCTGTGATACGAAAACGTTGATGAATGCTAAAATACGGGCAAAACTGCTAATATGAGCGACTTGCATACAAATGAGTTCTGCACACATTGTTAGGGAGAAAACCATGGGTTTTAAGAAGTGTCAAACAAACATGATGTTGGTTTACCGCAATGTCAACACATTTATTTGTATGTTTTTTTTTTTTCAAATGCAGTTTGTTGAACAAAAAGCATATTAAATAAGAAAACATAAATGCTAAAAAATAATATATATATATATATATATATATATATATTAGTCATTTCCATCTAAGACAGCAAATTAAATGGACCTTATTTAGCCTTATTTTTTGTCAAAAGATGAAGTTATTGGGAATAACTTAATCTTTTGACTTAAGTAAGGTTGAACAAAAATTGTAACTTGAATTACTTGAGCAAGCTTCATCTTCAGAAAGAGACTAGAGAATCTGGACAATCCTCCTCCGATTCAATTTGTGTGGTGTCATCTTTGATGGCCTCAAATAGTTTCAAGAGTGATTGAATAGCCACTCAACGCTTTCGTTTCTCAGCCTATTGCATACACTGCTGTACGTTTCTACCAAACAGGAACCAGTTTCGCTCTGATGCAGCTGATGTTGGAGGGATCTGGAAAATAATTGAAGCAACAGGGGACCTGGTTTCACATAGATTCCACCAGGTTGATGCCTTGATGTGTTTGGCTGCTGTCCAGATGGCATCAGACATTTGGTTTGTTTATTGTTTTCTTCAAAGTTTAGTGCTTTATTAGCTTTGTTTAAGCATGAGATTGTTACAGTGAGTGGTGATTTTCCCTGGAAAATTACCAAAAATTACCTTAAAAATGTCCTCCCTTTGTAACCCTAGTCACAACACACAGTAGTCAGAAATAAAAAGCTGTTAAAACATTCAATAAGATAAAAAAACCCGAAGTGTGCTAATCTCGACCCTGAACATAATATGCATGGGGCTAAAACTGTGATCTTGCACTGTGAAGTCGGGCGTTGACCGATTGGTTAAAAAAAATCAAGATTCAGGTCATTGCCCAACTGTCAATCGGAGTAGAATTGTTAGAGTTATGGATGATAGTGAGACAAACACAGACAGACAGGCTAGACGCTGCACAGACAGGAGCGAAAACAATACCCCCTGCTTGCGCTATGCGTGTGCAGGTGTAATATATTACAGTAATAATTAAACTGAAAAATTAAATCAACAATATAAAATGCAAACACTCTTACAATATAAAATGCAAACTGGCTCATTAAGCTATGTTTTATCTGTGCTTTTACAGTGGTTAAAATAACCAGTAATAAAAATTGAAGTATAAAAATAATAAAAACACAGAGATTAAAGTATTCAAAAAGCATTCAAGAAAATAAAAAAAAAGCCAAATTCAGCACTGGCTCCCATTCACAGGTTTATATCGACTGATATGGCTGCCTCATCGCATCACCATCAGAAAAATGCAGGCAAATGAGCTTCACAGCAAATCAAACATAAAACCTGACTGAGCCACCTATGAATGTTTAGACTACAGTATGTGAAATGCACTCAAAATGCAAAAATAAAAATATCAAACATATGGCACAACATTGCACTGTGGAAAAACAAATGTATATATTTTTTAAATATTACAAGCAGTAATACTTACATATCGAGGGGAAAAATCTCCCTCATGTGCATAAGCATATTCTCAGATAGAATCAATGGTCTGGTAACTATGGTACTTTATTCTGGCCCACTCCCAAAATCTATGTTAGCAAGGCGATGATTTTCTCTAGCCATGCTGAGTTGGTAAAAAATTCGTAAAAAAATTAACAGGCAAACGACAATTATGGCGCAGCGAGCTAATGCACATTCTAAGTTGTTTGCGTAAAACTAAAATAATAAAACTAGAAATGCTGTTACACCCAGCTGTAATTTATTGCTCAAAGTATCCAATAAGACATTGCAAACACCGTTATGAAGGTTATAATGTCCTATATTAGATAAAATAGTTGTCAATAAAACCAGAATGAACTGGAATGCATGTGATAGGTTTGAGCAGCATGTAAGGTTTTATGCGTGGGGGTTTTAGAAGGTGTACTAATGTTACAAAGCTGTGTGTATTTCTCGGATTGTCCAAGACAAGAAAATAAATCATGAAAGGGACATCTCTATGCATATAACCAATGGAAGGATTTTATACTTATTTCATATTAGTAGTTGATATTGACAGTAGAATGAGGTGGAATAAACTTGTTTATTTTGCTGTTGAGTGAACAGGGCTTTTCACAGCTGTATTGGCATACGTTCTGGCTATTGGTTTTATCTTTTTGCTATGCTATTGTCCACTGTGTCACGCATTAGGTAGTTATAGTTGCAGGTGAGACTGGGTGGGGGGTTGCTTGTTAAACTATACATTTTCTGCCATTAAATTACAAAATAGTAAATCCATGAATTAAATTTCATGAGTTTTACTGACAAAAATTGCCAATTGAAATTTGCATAAGCACTTGGCTGTCAAGACAAGGATGTTGACCCGACCTCCACCCTCTGAATGTCTTGAACCAAGGAAAAGCAAAAGTGGTGGAAGTGCATAGAATACCTTTTAGAGGTGATAATATGAGCGGCAGCCTGCAAATCTATCTCCTGCATCTCTGATTATATTTGCCAAACAGCAGTGCTTAAAGTGAAATAAAGGACAGTCAATGATGCGTATGAAAAGCCCATGATGGATACATACTGTACCCGCAATATGAAAAGTTTACTTGCCTGTTGGGCCAAGTTCATACTCAAGGACTTTCCAAACAGGCAAACTTGACTAAGTGTTTAATTTACATGCTGAGTTCTTCTAGATAAGGTTGTTATGTCATCTTTTGGAACACAACACAAACCCCATCTGCATCTGCTGGATGAAGTGCCTTTATAAGCAATTATATTGAAGACAATTCTTGTGCGGCTCATAAGATTCCTTCTCTAATTATGTAATTGGCTTAACTTTAAAACGTTATGAATGAGTCACTCCAAATGTTATTTGTGGAGCCTGAGTCATGGTTGTGTCATGACTGCAAGTCAACAAATACATACTTGAACAAGTGAAAGAACACCTGCTCACATTAGAAAGGAAATGCTGTTCTGAGTGGCTCATTTGGTTACGGCACCATGCTGTGGGGGTGGCTGGATGGCTCATTTATTGGTGAAGGCACCACGCTGTGGTGCATGAATTACCCCCATGGTCTCGGATAGAATCCTGATGATTCTAGTGCTGTCTGTGGCCAGTAGCTCCATAGGGTGACGTGCAATTGCCGATTACATCTCCCAGAGGACGTGTCTCTCCTGCCCTTCCTGTCCAAAGCTTTTGAATGATCTGCCCTTAACCAACTGTCTGCTAGAGCCTCCTTCCTCTCCTCTGTCCTGATTCTCTTTGACCTGTCTGTAGCATTCGACACGGTCAACCACAAACTCATGATCTCCACACTGGCTGAGATGGGCATCTCTGGAACTATGCTCTCTTGGTTTACATCCTATCTCACAGATAGATCCTACCAAGTCTCCTGGAAGTGCTCTGTCTCTGCACCTCATCCAATTTTTACAGGAGTCCCGCATGGATCTGTACTGGGTCCTCTGCTGTTCTCCATTTACACAATGTCTCTTGGTTTGGTTATTAATTCACATGGCTTCTCTTACCATAGTTATGCTGATGACACTCAACTCTTCTTTTATTTCCCTCCCTCTACCCCACAGGTTAAGGAGAGAATATATGTTTGCCTGGCTGACATCTCAGTGGATTTCTAGCCATCACCTGAAGCTCAACCTCGACAACCTGCTTTTCAAGCCATACAAGACCTCCCCGTTTCTAGACCTCTCCATCATCGTCGACGAAAACATAGTGACCGCCTCCCGCTCTGCGAAGAACCTGGGGGTAGTCGTGGATGACCAGCTGGACTTCAAAGAACACATCAGGGTAATAGCACAGTCCTGCAGGTTCCTCCTGTACAACATCAGGAGGATTCGGCCGTACCTGACCACCTACTCTGCCCAGCTTCTTGTCCAGACCTTGGTCACCTCACGTCTGGACTACTGCAACTCCCTTCTCCCAAGCTTACCAGCCTGCGCCATTCTGCCTCTACAACTGGTCCAGAACGCGGCTGCTCGGCTTGTGTTCAACCTCCAGAAGTTCTTGCACGTCACCCCCCCACTAAGGTCACTCCACTGGCTGCCAGTCATGGCCAAGATCAGGTTCAAAGTTCTGACCCTATCCTAAACTGCAGTCAAAAGGTCAGGCCCCTCCTACCTGCAGGACTTAATCCAGCACTACGCTCCTGCTCGCCCACTTCGCTCTGCTGCTGCAGGGTGACTTGCACCTCCCTCCGTGTTAACGGTTCTCGCTCGTCCCGACTGCAAAACTTTTCCACCCTAGCTCCTCAGTGGTGGAACAAACTCCCCACTCCGCTGCGCTCAGCTGAAACACTCCATCTTGACTAAACTACTTACAGTATATAGGGCCAATTCTATAGTACGTACTTCCTGTTTTTTTGTTTTTATTTTCTATTTGTGTTTTTTGCTATTTTATAGTTAAGAATGTATAGCCAACTGTATTCTATGTTCATTACTAGGGATAGTTCCTACGTTGTGAGAAAGTTGTGCTTTGTCGGATTTGCTTTGTAGTTGTGTCAATGACCTTCAATATGCACTTATTGTATGTCGCTTTGGATAAAAGCGTCTGCCAAATAATTGTAATGTAATGTAATGGGAGGGTTCAGTCGACTAGTGGTCCATGTTTCATCGCTATCCAGTGACCCCTGCTGGTTGACTGTGCGCTGGCCTGCGGACTGCATGTTAAAGCTGCATGCAAAAGGTCCTCCTTCTAGGCCGCTCTATGAAAGCTTAGCCATAGTTTGCCTAGTGAAAACAAGCGGCTGGTGACACCATATGTTTGGGAAAAGAGCAGTGGATGTCTACATTCTCCCAAATCGGCAGTGAGATTCCCGCTTGAATGCAGCTGCGGTTGCAGACAATTAAACATTCCAAATTAGGGCAGGAATTGGATATGTACAGCCCCATGTTGGGTGCCAAATATTAAAATAATAATAAAAATTTAAAAAGGGAATGCTGCGATATATTGAAGAAATCTCCTGATAGCAGAACCTGATTTCAGATGATATTAGCCACTTCATTAGTACTGAATCCATGTGTCCTTCAGCTTCTCTCCATTCCTCATGCCTGCATGCACAATAACCATTTAGTGGCAATTAATAAGCAATTAGTGTTTTGAGGTCATGTTACAGAACAAGTCAGCATAAAACAATTCCCACAAGTAAATTGTATATTAAACACACTACAATCAACGAATACATTTGTTTTCATGTGTTAATTCTTTACACAATGTGATTTGGGCCACTGGATGAGAAACACTAGCAGAAGGCATGGCGTTCTCAGGAGCCACTTAGGCACATGCAGCTGGCTCATCAGCTGTGGACAGTTATAATATGCTCGATAAAACACGGGCGAGAGAAACACAAGTGTTTCTGTTGCCAGTGGGCACGATCCCAGCACGCCAGCAGCCACCGTGTCTCAGCGCTTTCCCTCCCGCTGATAATAAGAGCTGCATTTTTCATGCGACTGTGCTTTTCTCTCCAAAGAGAGATATGCACCATGTGGCATGAGTCTTCTCCGAAAGAAATGAGCAAAAATTACTTTAACCCTCAAACATTTTAATTTAAAAATTCCCTTTAATCAAAAAACCTTCTCTGTATATTTGACCAGCAAGAGAAGAAATAGTTCTGATGGATACCCAAATACCAAAATATAGAATAGAATTTTTTTTGTGACTGCCGGTTTAGAAGGCCATTGTATAAATTAGATTTTTCTCCCCACTACAGCTTCAAAAGAATATTAAAATTAGGCCTTTTCATTTTCTATTGCCTTGTTTACAGGACATTTATATAATGCAATCATACGCTGAATGGCCTGCTCAATTCTTATTTAAGAGGTTACAAGGGAACAATGCACCTTTTAAATACTAAAAGTCTACCATGTCCTGCCTGTGCAGATTAAATCCCAGGGAAGACAAGTGCAAATAATATAGAACAAAGTATCCTTAGATATATTTACAAGAACTACATTATAACAAGGACCTTCCCATATGACCATTATGATCAATAGATAGTTTGGAAATATAGAAAAGTGGCTCTTAAAATGGCAGACAAATCATATAATTGCCATTATCCTCTCCAGAAACCAATGTTGTCAGAGTACTGACTACTGTACAAATGATGCCAATCTGAGACACCAAAAAGAGACACACCTGTCATACTCAAATTGTCCATAAAACAGAAACCCTTAAGTTCTCTCACACTTCTTTTTGTATGTTTAGCATCTGTATGATTGTTTATTGTTTTTATAGTTAGTGCACTGGACTCTGGACCTCAGGACTGTGAACAAAGATGAGCAAAAATAAAGTAAACTATATTTGGTTGCAAAAAGGAAAATTCCTCTCAAGAGTTATCTATAAAATGAAATTCTTTGCAGAAGTTACTGTGTTAAGGAGGTATGAGCCATACAAGAAATAACTTTGGTAAAAGATCTATATGTTTTTTGCATTACATATGTGTTTGAAATACTGCCCAAATACTGTGGGTTAATGTGGCGTAGTAATCAAAGTGAATAAAAACAAGTTAGTAAGAAATACAACATGCAAAACCAAGCCAGCCAGCAGTCAACCACACCCAATACATTAATCTTAAAACAATAACATAGCAGATCAGATCAGGGAGGGAGAGATAGAAAGAATGCAGAGAAATACAAAAGTACAGAGAAGGCGTACCTGCCACCCACCATGAGATACTAGACAACTAACTAATTTTTGGTTGTCAGAAAATTCACAATAAAGTTCAAATGTTAACAACACATACGTATAGTTTAGTTTTCAGATGTCCCTGAAACATTATCTTTAAGTCTCAATGAACATTGCAGGAACAACCTTGGAATGATGTTCTGTTTTCTTATATTGAAAAATAATCTCAATTGTGGATGGTCATTCATGGTCATGTTATCCGGAATGTTAAACAAATTTTAAATATTCTTTTATATAAACTTTTTAATACTTCCATTTGGAACATTCTGAAAATGTATCCTCCATGGTGTTTTTCATGACTATAAATGGTAAAAATCAGGGGATGTCGTAATTTTCGATGTGACATGCCTGGAATATTTTTTTTCTGTGACTGACAGAACTTGTTTGGAACAAGAACATGTTCTAGAACTGTTTGGGGAGTATTCTCATCATAACATTATTGTAGTGAGGTTTGGTCCCTTTTATTCAGAACAAATTAAGTTCAACACTCAATTAGAATTCTATACGTGAGTAGAGCCCAACAATGGTTTGGAAAAATGACGTGTTTTATTGGCTACAATTATGAACAGAAAACAGAAACAATACTTATCCCTCTCTCTATAATATGAGGGATAATATTCTACAATTTAATCTTAATCAGAGGAAATTATAATTACATGATGGCTAAATATAGAAGCTAACAGTCCATTAATGAGAGTTAGTTCGTGTGATGGGTTAGTGATACGTTAAACTATATTTTGTGGTTAGCTTGTTTTATCAGTCTCATAAATATAAAGCTTTAACAGTGTAAAACTATAAGGTCAGGGAAATTAGCTATTCTGACCAAAACACGCATAGCAAAACAAAATACTGTAACGAGTGGCTGCCTGAGCCGTGCGCTCACTAATTCTAATGAGTTGCACCTGCAGCCTTGCTCTGTGAACTCTGCCAGAGACTCTGCATAGGACAGTTAAGTCAAAGCCGGGAGTCGGGCGGGCCACTAACGGTGGAGCTGAGGATCGGGGTTTCCTTCTACCCAAAATAAGCTACGGGATCCGCACTCATCCTAGGGGGTGGTGTGTTCGTGGCTGTTCAGAGTCACCGGCACAGAAGCTAGGAGGTAGGGGGTTCCGGGTTAGTAGTTAGCCAGGGTGGGGTTGAACATTAAGAGTGCTTCCCAGCTCCACGGGTCTATTTGGCTGGAGTGATCAGCCTGCCGATGCCACTCCCACTGTTCCTGCGCCGCCGGTGGTTCCCCCAGCCCTGGGCTCCTTATGAAAGTTGCAGCCCCATCGGACGGTCGCAGGCAATCGCTCAGACCCTGGGGGAGGGTCTTGTGAACCCGTCAAGTTACGTGCCTTTTTAACCTAGTTTTATAAATGTCCTTGTCTTGTTAAATGTTAATTAAACTTTTAAATTATGGCTAGAAAGGTAAATCTGTCGGAAGGGTGACCCGGGTTAGTCCTGTTAAGAGCTGTTTGGGTGCCTTTTGGTGTGTTTTACGTCACCCGGTTGCTGTGGTCTTGGTTCAAAGCTTTAAGCTCCTTTTGTTGTGCAGTTAGTGCCATAAGTAGAGCTTATGTGTTTTGTAGGCCCCTAGATAAGATAAATCCACTATTCGCATGTGTTGTACCTCTGAGTGAACTAGTTGAAGTCTAGTCAATTAACCTGTATGCTTTTGTTGTGTGTGCAATAAAACGTTACAGTGGCCCCACCTCACTTGTGATGTGGCTTAGGCTAGCGCTCACCTGCAGTTCTTTAAGCGTCGTTTTATGAATTGTTAATCTCTTGTATCCAAATAAAATATGATTTGAAGTTGCTGCTGTGCATTTTGCTCCCATTGTCTGACTAGCCTATTGTGGCGAAGTGAGCCGTACCGCTCGCGGGAATAAACAGAGTCCAGGCTTTGGTTAAGGAGAACGGTTTTTATTAGCCGTCTCCTTTGTTTAAATTTCCCACACAAACAACACAAAACACACAGACAGACCGCCAGACATCAGTCTTCCTTCCTCTCAACTCCCAGAAGGCTTCTTTTCAAGGTTCCCAGGCTCACTGTTGAACAATCAAGGCAATTGGTTAATTGCCTGATTGCCGACAGCTGTGCCGGTTCCATAAACCACCCGAGTTCACTCTCTCTCTTGCCAGCCGTGCCTAAAACCACACCCCCCTACCACACCTATATAGACCGGTCCAGTCTAGTCCACCTAGGCGGGTGTTCCTGCCCAAACTGGCGCCTGATCAAAATCAAGCAGTCTGTGAGTTAATCTCAGGGTCACAGAAGAAGAAGGCGTTTTTCTCAGTTGATCAGGAGTGTTAATTGTGAATGTGACTCAACTGAGGGCCCAGTCCCATGATCACAAAGCCAGAGTCCCAAAATGTCCCTGTGCATCATTACATTATCTTACTACCAAATGGAGAACTTCCCCATCGTTCTGGAAACATTTTATGTTAGCTGGGTAAGCTTCAGACCAATAACCAGAATTCAAAGGGGGGGGGGGGGGGGATACATTTTAAAGGTACGTCATTGAATGAGGAATAAAACTAAACTGCAACCTAACTGTAAACTCTCTATCTCCATCTTTAAACAGGAGCTGAGAGGATTCACACTGAAAATGTTGGAGTTTTTCCAGTTGAGTGAGCATAGTCGGTCTCCCCATAAGTTGTGTTAAATACCAAAGGGGAAAATAAATCAGGATAGTGGAATGCTTTTCCTCTGGATGACAGTTTTACAGTCCTGTTAGTCAGACTATTTTTAGCCGTACTCTGCATGGTGAACGATTGAACTCCGTTACTGCTGAGATCAGAACAGCAGGCATGTTTCTGAGCCTGGTCTGCATAGCCTTTGTCACATTATGTTAAAAATAAACACAACATAAAGACTAAAAAGACGGCTGAACATTCTTTGTGAAAGCAGCAGAATATGGAAGCTCTCCAATGAGGGGGCTGACAGAGGTCAAACGTGGTGACTGTGTTCCAACGAGCGTCCAATGAGATCAGTGATGGAATACACATGTTAGAATACAGACCCCAGAGTCCCCAGAGATCATCAAATTTCTCCAGTCTACAGATTTATTTGTTAATGGTTTTAACTCCATCATCCAGTGTTCTGCAAACTCAGTCTCAGCCAGTAGTTCTGAACACATATGAAACACATATGCCAACAAGAATGTGTCATGTGGGCCACAATAAAAGAAATTCAGTACTGGGTTCCACTCCAAAAAAAGTAACTAATGCAGATTATGTTCAACAGGGTTGTGCATTGTTTGAAGTGCGGTAGATGTGTTTATTTTTCACACTGGCATACCTCAGGAGCATAACAGTTTGTATTGAAAAGATATCTGACTGTTTATTACTAGAGAAAACTTACAAAACAATTGCACTGAGTGACTGGAGTTATTGAATGTGGACAGAGTATTCAAAGAAGACAACATTTAAGTGCTGAAGACATTTGAATTGCCTTTAAACACACACACACACACACACACACACACAGTATATATACAGTCAAGCCGGAAAGTCTGCCCACCCCTTTCACCTTCTCCACATTTTATTACATTACAGACATATTCTACAATAGATTGAGTTCATTTTTTGTCTCAAAATTCTACACAAAATAGCCCATAATGACAAAGTGAAAACATGTTTTTAGAAATTTTTGCAAATGTATTAAAAATCGAAAACTGACATTTGTAATTTACATAAGTATTCATACCCTTTGCTTTAACATATTTTTAAAGTATCATATTTAATATTTGGTCACATATCCTTTGCATGCTGTTACTTGAAGTCCTGAAGTCTGTGACCAATCAACATCAAAAGACTCTCGATATCTTATTTTCAGGTACTGTTACAAGCGATACTATAAGCTCTCTGCATTTGAACTGATCTCTATGAGAATTGGGGGGTAAGACTAGATTCAGCTGTAAATTACACTGGTACAGTATGGAACACATGACTGGCGAAATGGCTGTACGTCATCAAGGGTCTAAGGTATCAAACTAGCCCCAAACCATCACTCTGCGGCCAGATATGGAGTAGATGTGGATGGATCCCTTTAAGGGTTGTTTCTCCTGACTTTTTTCCCCATAGAGTTCTATAGGAAAATTAGTCAGGAGAAATAACCCTTGCAGTGATCCATCCACATCTACTCCATATCTGGCAAGTATCCTTGATTAAAACATTTTACTGTGATCTAAAGCAGTAGTTCCCAAACTCAGTCCCAGGGGGACCCCTGTGTATGATGGTTTTTGTTCCAACACAAATTAGAATCCCACAATTTTAACAAGCTGGTGCGATTTAAATTTGCAATTATAGTGTTTTAATTAGGTGCTTTTCATGTTTAGAGGGATTATTTTCCCTCTTAAACCACATTTAGTGAGGAATAGGTATGCATGCCATGAAGAATAAAGTTGTTGAACACGTATTTTTTAACACAATGCAGTTTGTTGTCATTTGCATGAATTCTTCATTAGCCACCAAATGGTTCACCATATGTCCACACTTTCAGAAATGAGGAGATTGATTAACATCAGCCTTTATTTTGATCAGTTAAAACATTTTGTTGCCTCTTTTTATGTAATTGTTAGTTATATCGATGCGAGATTCTTCATGGCACACATACCCATTTTTGACATAATGTGGCTTAAGAGGATAAATAATCCCTCTAAATATGAAAAGCAAGAAAAATCAACAGCTTGTTAAAATTCTGGGATTTCAATTGGGGTTGGAATGAAAACCAGCATACACAGGAGGTCCCAGGACCGAGTTTGGGAACCACTGATCTAAAGGACTGAACCAACATTGATGTATACTGTATATATACAGTAAGTATACTGTGTCCATTTAGAAAATTAAGTCAGAGCAAGTCATTGGAAGAGTTATGGAGCCCTGTTTTATAGGTTCTATTAGTATTGTAAGTGATGCCATTTTCTGTTGGTAAGTTACTAAGATGAGTAATATAATCCATATCACCACTCTGTGATCATTCCTAGCTGCCACACTGGTCATGCTAGGAGCGTGGCTGTACACTGGGATGCTCTTCAAAATGCATGTATCCCCTGCCACTACCATTTATGCATTATTTAAAAACCCCACACAATGGAACTGGATCACGTTTTTGTATTGCTTTTCAAAAGGCTTCTGCATGAAAACGGACGTTGGGGTAGAACTCAAAACAAAGCAAAACAACGCCAGAATGAATGACATCTTGTCTGAAATCGAGGATCACTCTCTTCTCCTCCTTCATAGCCCTCTGTTGAGGAGGAGGGGGCATCGTTTCTGTGAGACAATGAGGGGCAAGAGGACAGAGAGGGTGAGGATAGTACCGGGGAGGGAAATGACTACAAGTATGTGGACGGCTTCGCTCCATTGGCGCCTTATATGTTTGAGCCACCCCCTGTGGCTGCTGCCGCTTTCTGCCATGACAGCGACAGCCGGAGCTGCAGAAAATGCAGTCCACCGAGAGAATCTTGATGTTTCTGAATGGTATGATAACAGTCGTATGTAACGTGAACATCTGTCATAAATATTTGCCTAGAATCCAGAATGCAGTTTTGTTTCTCTATTAACTGTAACGTTCCGTTCCCTTCCTGTCCGTTTTCCATGTTTTTCCCTTTCCTCCCGTGTCATGTCGGATTCCCTTTGTCCGTGTTTTCCCCGTTGCTACAGGCTGGGCGTGCCCCTTCTGTCTGTTTCACTCTGTTCCCCCACTTCGGTTTCAACCTATCTCCTTCCCCCCTTGTTGCATGCATTCCCCACCGGTCAATTAGTCAATCACCCTCGGTTACATTCCTCACGCTTTCGTTATTGTTTTCAATTTCACTCCCTTACTTATACCTCCGGCTGGCTGCTGTTCGGCGCCAGTTCGTTAACGTACTTCGTTTGTATCCTGGTCTCCTGTTTTCTAGTCCTGTTCGCTAAAACTCTGCTGTGGGTTTTTTCCTGTTAGCTCCTCTGTTCCAGAACCAGCTGTTTGGTAGTTATCCAGCCCTGTCAGCTGCGGTTTACCCTGCCTTTAACCTGTCTACTTGAATTACCAGCTTCACCTGTACCTTCCAGTCTGTAGCTGTTAAGTCTCCCTGTGTGTGTTGCGGTACCCCTGCTCCCAGTTAACGTTGCGTCCACAGTTGGGTGCTCTGCCTCTCCACCCTACAGTGGTTCCTATCCGGCCATGGCTACCTCCATTGCTGCGGTTACGGTTCTAGACTCCTCTGTGGCCCAGCTGCCCCTACCGGGCCAACCTGAGCTCCGCTACACTGCTCCGCCCTGCCGTGTCCTGCCATTTACCTACCTCTGCCTTCAGTCCAGTTCCTGTTGGACCTCCCGGTCCAGATCCAGTCCAGTTCCGGTTCGGAACTCATCTCCCGCATCCAGTCCAGTCCCGGTTTGGAACAACCCGTCGTTCCCGTGATCCAGTTCCTGTTGGACCTCCCGGTTCAGAACCAGTCCAGTTCCGGTTCGGAACTCACCTCCCGTATCAAGTCCAGTTCCGATTTGGAACAACCCGTCGTTCCCGTGATCCAGTTCCTGTTGGACCTCCCGGTTCAGAACCAGTCCAGTTCCGGTTCGGAACTCACCTCCCGTATCAAGTCCAGTTCCGGTTCGGAACAACCCTTCGTTCCCGTGATCCAGTTCCAGTGTGGACCTCCCGGTCCAGTACAAGTCCAGTTCCGGTTTGGAACACACCTCGCTTCCGTGATCCAGTTCCTGTTGGTTCGCCCGGTCCAGTACCAGTCCAAGTTCCGGCTTGGTACTTCCAGGGGTGATCTAAGTCCAGCTCCGGCTTGGAGCAGTTCGCTTTGCCGGAGGACTTCCTCATTTCTCTTTACTATTGTGTTAACGTGTGTTCAGCTTGGGACTGCCCCAAAGCTCCTAATAAATACTCATTTCTGTTCACCTGTCTCTTGGTCGTTGCATTTGGGTTCAGCCCGTGTTTGGTTCGTGACAGAATGAACTGGCCTGAAAAACATGGACCCAGCCGACCTCGAGCAGATTCGCCACGCCTTCTCCTGCCAATCCGCGGTCAGCGACCAACAGGGCCGCCGGATGGACGACGTGTTGGAAGTGCTGAGGGGGCTTACGGAGCAGGTTGCTCAGCTATCGCTTCACCTGCCTCTTCCTCGGATCCCTGTGGGTCTGACCCCTCCAACACCTGAACTGCCTCCCGAGGTTCCGGTTCCCTCTCCTAGCCGGGAGCCCAGAGTTCAACACCCCGAATTATACCGCGGGGGGCTGGGGAGGTGCCGCGAATTTTTAATGAAGTGCGACATCGTCTTTCGCATGCAGCCCACGTCCTTCGCCTCCAACCCATGCAAGATCGCCTTCATTATGAGCAGCCTGGGAGGCTGTGCCCTGGAGTGGGCCACATCTATTTGGGACAGTCAGTCTCCTACATGCAACAACTTCGCCCTCTTCACCTCGGAGATGCGGCGCGTCTTCGACCACCCAGTCTGCGGTCTAGACGCTACCCAGCGCCTTCTACAGGTTCGGCAGGGCGGCCGCAGTGTAGCGGAGATGGCTATCCAGTTCCGCACCCTCGCTGCTGAGGCGGGATGGAACGACACCTCCCTTCAGGGGGCCTTTCGTCAGGCTCTCAGTGAGGAGCTGAAGGACCAGCTAGCTACTCGGGAGGAGTCCAACTCACTCAACAGCCTCATCAGTTTGGCAATAGCCATTGACAACCGTCTCAGAACCCGGGCCCGTGAGCGAGGGAAGAATCCCTCCCGTCTTCCGCCCTCTGCCCCTTCCCGGGCTCGACAACCCTCTCCCGTCCAGGGGCCGAGAGTCTCCGCTTTGTCTCCCGAGGAGGAGCCCATGCAACTGGGCAAAATCACTGTGGACGCCGAGGAGCGCCAACGCCGGTTCCGCACCAAGTCTTGTTTCTACTGTGGCAAGACAGGCCACCAAATCGCTTCTTGCCCCATCCGCCCAAAAGAGATGGCTCGCCAGTAAAGCTGGGCGTACTGACGAGCCCTATTATCCCAGACCATGCTGCCCAGAACCGCCTTGAATTTAAGGCCACTCTCCTTTGGAGGGACAACACCGCTTCTGCATCTGCCCTAATTGACTCCGGGGCCGATGCTAATTTTATTGACATAACCTTTGTCAAGAGGTTCGGGATTCCCACGGAGGTCTTACCTACCCCCATCACTGCTCTCGCCCTGGACGGTAGGAGTCTGGGGTTAGTTACCCACTCCACCGTTCCCCTTCAGCTTATTTTGTCTGGCAATCATCGGGAGACAATCCAACTCCTCCTTATCCATGCTAAGCAGTCCCCCATGGTCCTGGGACAGACCTGGCTGCGCCTTCACAACCCTCACATCGATTGGCGAGCCGGTCGCATCCTGGCATGGAGCGGTCACTGCTTAGCCAACTGTCTCCGCTCTGCTCTACCCCCCCCCGGGGGCCAAGTGTAACAGGCCTATCCATCCTGTACCCGACCTAGCTAATGTTCCCAGCCATTATCATGACCTGTCGCAAGTTTTCTCCAAATCACGTGCTCTGTCTTTGCCTCCTCACAGACCCTACGACTGTTGTATAGACCTGCTGGCGGGAGCCAAGCTTCCATCTGGTCGCCTCTACAGTCTGTCGGGCCCGGAGAAGTTGGCCAAGGAGACCTACATCCACGAGTCACTTGCTTCAGGCATAATCCGTCCCTCTTCATCCCCGGTTGGTGCAGGGTTCTTCTTCGTCGGGAAGAGGGACGGCTCATTGCGGCCCTGCATTGACTACCGGGGCCTTAACGAGGTTACTATCCGCAACAAGTATCCTCTTCCCCTTATTAACACCGCTTTTGAACCCCTCTCCCAGGCAGTCATCTTCACCAAACTCGACCTCCGCAACGCGTACCACCTGGTGCGTATACGCGAGGGGGACGAGTGGAAGACTGCGTTTAACACCCCGTTGGGCCACTACGAATATCTGGTGGTCCCGTTCGTTCTAACTAATGCCCCAGCAGTCTTCCAGGGGATGGTGAACGATGTCCTTCGTGACCTGTCGGGCAAGTGTGTGTTTGTTTACATAGATGACATTCTCATCTTTTCCAAGTCCCCTCAGGAACACGTTCTCCACGTCCGGGAGGTTCTCCAGCGGCTGCTGGAGAAGCAGCTCTTCGTGAAGGCCGAGAAGTGCTCTTTCCACGTCTCGTCCGTCCCGTTCCTCGGCTTCATCATCGAGAAGGGCAGTATCCGGGCGGACCCTGCTAAAGTCAAGGCGGTGACAGAATGGCCCCAACCTTCTTCACGTAAGCACCTCCAACAGTTCCTCGGTTTCGCAAATTTTTATCGTCGGTTCATCCGTAATTACAGTGTCATTGCTGCCCCACTTACCAAACTCACCTCCACATCCATTCCCTATTGCTGGAATCCCGAGGCTCAACTGGCCTTTGAACAGCTCAAGGTTCGATTCTCCACTGCCCCCATTCTCTGTCACCCCGACACCACCCGTCAGTTTACTGTGGAGGTTGATGCCTCCGACACCGGTGTGGGGGCCATTCTGTTTCAGCGTGCCGCCTTGGACAGCAAGCTCCATCCCTGCGCTTTCTTCTCCCGGAGACTGTCCTCCGCAGAGCGCAACTATGATGTCGGGGATCGGGAACTTCTGGCGATAAAGCTGGCACTTGAGGAGTGGCGTCATTGGCTGGAGGGGGCAGGTAACCCATTTATTGTCCTCACGGACCATCACAATTTGGTTTACATCAGGTCAGCCAAGAGGCTTAATGCCCGTCAGGCTAGGTGGTCGCTGTTTTTTGCCCGGTTTAATTTCTCAGTAACCTTCCGCCCTGGCTCTCGTAATACCAAGGCAGATGCCTTGTCCCGTATTTTTCCCCCCCCCTCCAGTCCTGCTGATCCGGAGCCCATTCTACCGGCATCCTGTATTGTGGCTGCGGTGTCCTGGGAGATCGAGGAGATCGTGAAGGCCGCCCAGGCTTCCCAACCGGATCCCCGCAATAATCCTAACTCCTCTCTTTTTGTGCCCGACTCTGTCCGTCCCCAGGTCCTGGAATGGGTTCACGCCTCCCGTCTGGCTTGTCACCCAGGTGTTGCCAGAACCATCGCCCTGGTCAGGAGGAGTTTTTGGTGGCCCACCCTCAAGGGGGATACCCGTGCCTTTGTCCTGGCCTGCCCTGTTTGCGCCAGGAGCAAGGCATCCCACCAGCCTCCCTCCGGTCTTCTCCACCCCCTCCCTGTCCCGGGCCGTCCTTGGAGTCACATTGGTGTAGACTTCGTCACCGGTCTGCCGTTGTCAGAGGGTAACACCACCATCCTGACAATTGTGGACCGGTTCTCCAAGGCGGTTCACTTTATCCCACTTCCCAAACTCCCTTCCGCCCTCGAAACAGCGGAGCTCCTGGTGCTGCACGTTGTCAGGCTGCACGGGATCCCATCCGACATCGTCTCGGACCGTGGGCCCCAATTCTCCTCCCAGGTTTGGAAGGCGTTCTGTGTGGCCCTGGGTGCTTCGGTTAGTCTGTCGACGGGGTTCCATCCCCAGACTAACGGCCAGGCGGAGAGGGCGAACCAGGACCTGGGGGCCGCCCTGCGGTGCATTACTGCTCGCAATCCCGCTTCCTGGAGCCGTTTTCTCCCTTGGGTGGAGTATGCGCATAACTCCCTTAAGTGCGCATCCACGGGGATGTCTCCCTTCGAGTGCTCCTTAGGGTACCAACCTCCCCTCCTGCCGGCCCAGGAAGCCGAGGTGGCAGTTCCCACCGTCAAGTCCCACTTCCTTAGATGCAAGCGGATGTGGAGACTCACACGCACCGCACTCCTTCGCTCTAATTCCCGTACCCAGCGCCTGGCGGACCTTCACAGGACCGCAGCCCCGCAGTACAAGGCCGGTCAGCAGGTCTGGCTGTCCACAGCCAATATTCCCCTCCCCACTTCGTCTAAAAAACTTCAACCCCGGTTTATTGGTCCCTTCTCCATTGTTTGCCTTGTCAACCCCGTTTCTGTTAAACTCTCCCTCCCTGTTTCCCTTAAGGTCCACCCTGTTTTCCATGTTAGCCAGATCAAGCCTGTCGCCTCCAGCCCCCTCAGTGCCCCGGCGGTCACTCCACCTCCGCCCCGGATCATCGACCACGCCCCGGCCTACACGGTGAGTCGGATACTCGACATTCGCCGTAAGGGCCGGGGCTTCCAATACCTGGTCGACTGGGAGGGTTATGGCCCGGAGGAGCGGTCCTGGCTCCACAAGAGCCTTATTCTGGACCACTCTCTCATCTCCGACTTTCACAACCAGTTCCCGGACAAAACTAGGCCTCCAGGTACGCCAGGTGGCGTTCTTTGAGGGGGGGGTACTGTAACGTTCCGTTCCCTTCCTGTCCGTTTTCCATGTTTTTCCCTTTCCTCCCGTGTCATGTCGGATTCCCTTTGTCCGTGTTTTCCCCGTTGCTACAGGCTGGGCGTGCCCCTTCTGTCTGTTTCACTCTGTTCCCCCACTTCGGTTTCAACCTATCTCCTTCCCCCCTTGTTGCATGCATTCCCCACCGGTCAATTAGTCAATCACCCTCGGTTACATTCCTCACGCTTTCGTTATTGTTTTCAATTTCACTCCCTTACTTATACCTCCGGCTGGCTGCTGTTCGGCGCCAGTTCGTTAACGTACTTCGTTTGTATCCTGGTCTCCTGTTTTCTAGTCCTGTTCGCTAAAACTCTGCTGTGGGTTTTTTCCTGTTAGCTCCTCTGTTCCAGAACCAGCTGTTTGGTAGTTATCCAGCCCTGTCAGCTGCGGTTTACCCTGCCTTTAACCTGTCTACTTGAATTACCAGCTTCACCTGTACCTTCCAGTCTGTAGCTGTTAAGTCTCCCTGTGTGTGTTGCGGTACCCCTGCTCCCAGTTAACGTTGCGTCCGCAGTTGGGTGCTCTGCCTCTCCACCCTACAGTGGTTCCTGTCCGGCCGTGGCTACCTCCATTGCTGCGGTTACGGTTCTAGACTCCTCTGTGGCCCAGCTGCCCCTACCGGGCCAACCTGAGCTCCGCTACACTGCTCCGCCCTGCCGTGTCCTGCCATTTACCTACCTCTGCCTTCAGTCCAGTTCCTGTTGGACCTCCCGGTCCAGATCCAGTCCAGTTCCGGTTCGGAACTCATCTCCCGCATCCAGTCCAGTCCCGGTTTGGAACAACCCGTCGTTCCCGTGATCCAGTTCCTGTTGGACCTCCCGGTTCAGAACCAGTCCAGTTCCGGTTCGGAACTCACCTCCCGTATCAAGTCCAGTTCCGATTTGGAACAACCCGTCGTTCCCGTGATCCAGTTCCTGTTGGACCTCCCGGTTCAGAACCAGTCCAGTTCCGGTTCGGAACTCACCTCCCGTATCAAGTCCAGTTCCGGTTCGGAACAACCCTTCGTTCCCGTGATCCAGTTCCAGTGTGGACCTCCCGGTCCAGTACAAGTCCAGTTCCGGTTTGGAACACACCTCGCTTCCGTGATCCAGTTCCTGTTGGTTCGCCCGGTCCAGTACCAGTCCAAGTTCCGGCTTGGTACTTCTAGAGGTGATCTAAGTCCAGCTCCGGCTTGGAGCAGTTCGCTTTGCCGGAGGACTTCCTCATTTCTCTTTACTATTGTGTTAACGTGTGTTCAGCTTGGGACTGCCCCAAAGCTCCTAATAAATACTCATTTCTGTTCACCTGTCTCTTGATCGTTGCATTTGGGTTCAGCCCGTGTTTGGTTCGTGACATTAACGTTACCATTACCGCAATAACAGAATAGCTGTGTGCAAACTGCTGGACAGCCACAACTACTGCCACTGATAGCAGTCGTAATATTTATAATGATCAATATCTCGCTAATTTGAATCTGGAATTCCATTTTGTATTTCTACCATTATACCAGTAACTGTAGTTGATAGACAGCCTACCCTACTAAGACATTGTTTGATAACGTAGGCTACTACACCATGCATTCTTCAGGTGTTCCTGTGGATATTGGAGGATAATGCAGCCTGCTTCATGTGGTTAAATTAGAGCTATTTTCTGCGTAGCCCTGTGTTTGTGGAGAAACTAAATAGGGTGCACTTTTGTCCCATTTTATTCGCACTGACGGTTGCTATTTTGAGCAACCTAAGTTACCCTAAGTTAGCTGTCACTCACATTGACGTTGAAGACAAGTTGAAAATCGAGCAATGTAATTGGAGAGAATACTTTGTTCTATGCCTGCCAGTGCAGGTACGCATCATCAAAACATCACACAGCCGTTTCACAGGAAAGCTAGGGAAATATTTTGCAGCGCAAATATCAACTTTTAATATATATACATCATTTCCTTGAAGTAATTAAACTATAGCTAACCATTTCATCACTTAAAAGAGGTACATTTTCATTGTGTGGGGTAGTAAATGGTTTGAAAACAACCAATCAGCCCATTGAATTAATGACCATTCAACCATTGATTTCAAGTGACTGTTTTATCAGCCAGGAGATGACACTAAACAGTATTTTTTTTTCTGTATTTGAGAAACTGGCCTAAGAAATTGCTACCGGTCACCAGAGGAATTTTCCCATTATTGAATGTTTCATACTCAAGAGACACTAACGAAGTTACACAAAACAAGTCATTGGCAGTAGCATATATTTAATCCCAGAATGATAACTACCTATATTGCAAACCATCAAGCATTAGCTGTAGTGGTTCTCTGTGCCAGAAACACGGAGGAAAATGTTTGAAGGTCCAGGTGCAACAGATAGGGAGTCTTTAAGTGTTCCACGAACACCACTGAAATGGACAATAATCCGTAGTGGAGAGGGAGAATAATGAGAACACAAATAACCTCACGAAAAAGGCGAGGAACTCGATATGCGAGCAAAACAACCGAAAATAAGCAGACACGCTTATCGAACTCCGTATGTGGAGTGAACGAACAAAGAAAATAAAAACTATAAGATCCCTTTAACTGGGACCAGCGCAGTTAGAGCGCTCGTGGAAGAACAAAGGAAATAAGCGGACACGCTTATCTAACTCCGTTTGTGGAGCGAACGAACAAAGAAAATAAAAACTATAAGACCCCTTTAACTGGAGTCAGAGCAGTTAGAGCGCTCGTAGGTAAGAGTGGTAAAACAAAGGAAATAAGCAGACACGCTTATCTTACTCCCGTTTGTGGAGCGAAATGAAAGGAAACCAGAGAACTCAAAAGACCCCAACTTTTTGGGTAAGAGCACTCGTAAGTCAGAGTGTAAAACAAAAGAAACGAGAAAGCCTCTGCTCTGAAATGAGAGCGAAAAGAAACTTGCTTTCTTTCTAAACCCTTTCTTTTTAAACTAGCTTACTAACTAATTTCCTATACCTTTTTACCGGCTCAAATGTTAAGTGGAATAACATGGAAGCAATGAGAAACGGAGGAAGCGGGGTATAAGTAGTGAGCGGATATGCAGGACAGGTGAACTCACTAATCACCAAGACGAAAGCAAAACCCGCAGCGGAACACAGATAAATCCGATGGATTACCGGTAGAAACAAAAAAGGAATAAAAAATGCAGAGATAAGAAAAGAGAGGCATGATCCATAACATTAGCGAGACTGAATCATAATGTTGGCTCAATATTCTATTTTGATATCCTGAGCATGTCAAACTCATGAAAGTATATATTTTCTTAATCTTCATTGAATAGAAGTTTGTGTTTCATAAGCTCTTGGGTTTTTCCTATACCTTTGAATGTTTAGTTCCCTTAATGACATTATGAATTCCCAAGCCATGAGGGTGGTGGGGAGGGGGTTCAAGGGATAGACCTCTTTTTAAAATTTGATCAAAATAAAAACACTAAACTACCCAATGTAAAAATCAGAGTGCGAGAGAGAGTGTGTGTGTGTGTGTGTGTGAGAGAGAGAGAGAGAGAGAGAGAGTGTGTGTGAGAGAGAGCGTGCGAGAGAAAGAGAGAGTGTGAGAGTGTGAGAGAGGGAGAAAGAGACAGTCATCCGACCAGAATGAGACAGATAAAGAAAACACAATATTTTTACTTTTCTCAACCCCCAATACCCTTCTCAAAACTCCAGCTGTACCACACCATCCTCTCTTTGCCTGCATAGGCATCCCTCCAGCCCCCAAAAACCCCCAAAAACCTTCAAATTTCCAACAGACCTATAACATGCATGCCCAATGAGAAGCCTGCGTAAGACCAACTTTTTTAACCACCTCCTCCAATGCCTTCCACCTTATCCCGGTGTGTCAGCCAGATCACCATCTTTGCCTGGCCCAACAGATAGTTTATAAGTGTGCACAGATTTTTTACATTGAAAATTACATTGATAGGCTATAGGGGTAGGAGCGAGAGAGAGAGCGAAAGAAAGAGTGAGTGAGAGGATCTTAATTAGTAAAACGTGTCCCAGGTTTGAGTCCATTCCAAACCAAGATGGAAAATCAAGATGAAAAAACTGCACTATCATGTAATTACAAACAGCCAAATAATCTTTTATTTTTCAGGCATTGTTTCTTTTAAATTACATCTCTCGGAAATACACCTGCCAACTCAAAGACAGTGGATGTGGAAGAGAGGGCTGAGAAGGTTCAGCTCTGAGGAGGAAGTGGCAGGGGGAGGTGTCGAGGGTGGAGGACAGGAGATGAAGAGCGGCATGTATCAGTAAACCGTCACACCTTATCTTACTCTTGTCTCTCTCTCTCTGCGACCGGTATCTTGTGTCTGAAATAATAACAGGAGCTTCAAAACAAATTTAAAAATTGTTTTTATCAACTGCGCGGCTCTTCGTTTTTCTGCACCATTTAATTCAGCATTCCGCACACAGGCAGGGGAGATGTCATTCTCAATGTTCTCTGTAAACTCGAAAGAGATGCTACCCACGATTGAGAACTAATTAATATATCCACATAGAAAGCCTGTACAGTGAAAAGATGTTGGGGGAGGGAGCATAGATCATAATTTCTGTAAGAAAGGGCAGGTTATGTTTAACAATGATCTCAGTGCCAAATATACAGTGCCCTCCACATTTATTGCCACCCCTGGTAAAGATGAGTAAAAAGGGTAATTAAAATTTCACCTTTTGGTGAATTAGCTTAATCTTACATTGAAAAAATGAAAAAAATCCAACCTTTAATTGAAGTAAATTTATTCTGAGAGAAAAAAAATCCTTCATCAAAAAATAATTATTTTTAACAAAACCATGTGTGCAACAATTATTGGCACAATTAGAAATTCTTATGAACAAAATGTAACTGAAGCATTTTCTCATTTATATTTTACTTTTTAAAGTTAATCAGTGTTTAGAAACTTTCAAGCAGTAATCCATGATTTCCTGTTTCACTGGGGTATAAATACACTGCTCAAAAAAATAAGGGAACACTTAATCATCACAGTATAACACCAAGTCAATTAAACCAAACCGGTCATGCTGGATGATGTTGCAGGCAGCATAACATTCGCCACGGCGTCTCCAGACTCTTTCACGTCTGTCACATGTGCTCAGTGTGAACCTGCTCTCATCTGTGAAGAGAACGGGGCGCCAATGGCGAACCTGCCAATTCTGGGGTTCTCTGGCAAATGCCAATGGAGCTGCACGGTGCTGGGCTGTGAGCACAGGTCCCACTACAGGACGTCGGGCCCTCATGCCACCCTCATGGAGTCTGTTTCTGACTGTTTGGTCAGAAACATGCACACGAGTAGCCCGCTGGAAGTCATTTTGTAGGGCTCTGGCAGTGCTCCTCCTGATCCTCCTCGCACAAAAGAGCAGATACCGGTCCTGCCGCTGGGTTGTTGCCCTTCTACGGCCCTGTCCAGCTCTTCTCGTGTAATGGCCCGTCTCCCGGTATCTCCTCCACGCTCTTCAGTTAGGGCAATACTTAAAAAGTTCAAAGCAACTGGAACTGTTACAAACTTGCCTGGAAGAAGACTCAAGTTTATTTTGCTCCTATGCACAGTGAGGAGGATGCTAAGAGAGGCAAAAAAAATCCCCAAGAATCACTGAGAATTACAGAGGAAAGTAGCATCTTGGGGTCATCAAGTCTCCAAAACTACCATTAGACGTCACCCCCATGCTAACAAATTATTTGGAAGGCATGACAGAAAAAAGCCTTTCCTGTCATTTCACCACAAACGTAAGCACCTGGAGTTTGGTAAATGCTACTGGAACTTTGACTGGAACCATGTTCTATGGTCAGATGAAACTAAAACGAAAAAGCTTTTCGGCAACCAACACTCAAGGTGGGTTTGGTGTAAAAAGAAGGATGGCTATACTGAAAATAACCTGATCCCCACTGTTAAGTATGGTGGAGGTTCTGTGATGTTGTGGGACAGTTTTTTCTCCAAAGGTCCTGGGAACCTTGTTAGGGTACATGGCATCATGAACTCCATGAAATACCAGAAAATTTTAATTCTGAATCTGGCTGCCTCTGCCAGAAAACTAAAACTGGGTCATCGTTGGATCTTCCAGCAGGACAATGATCCAAAATATACCTCCAAATCAACACAAAAATGTTTAACTGAAGACAAAATCAAGCTTCTGCCATGGCCATCTCAGTCTCCTGACCTAAACCCCATTGAAAACCTGTGGGCAGAGCTGAAGAGAGTGCACAAGAGAGAATCTAGGACTCTTAAAAGAGTCTGTAAATTCTGTAAAGAGGAATGGTCTCAGATTCCTTGCTCTGTATTCTCCAACCTTATTAGATGTTACGGGAGAAGACTCAGTGCTGTTTTATTGGCAAAGGGCGGTTTTACAGCGTATTAAATGCAGGGGTGCCAATAATTGTGGCACACGTGGTTTTGTTAAAAATAAGCTAATATTTTTGCTACATTTAATGAGATGAACAGCAGCTGATGAACGCTCTTGTTCCTGTATGCATGCATTGTAGCGTTTTATTGTGGTCTAATGTATGAGTGAATCGGTGTTGGTGTAGATGACTAATTAGCTGATTGAGCCAGGGTAACTGGTGAGAGCAAAAATGTGCATACACACCAGCCCACGAGGCCTGGGGTTGCCCATCCCTGTTATAAACAATATGTGGGAAAAATCAGCAAGGTCTGCAGCTGTTACCTGCGGAATGCTAAATCATTGGTCTGTCCTTATTTTTAAATATTATTAAGTCAAGCGCATTCTGCCAGAGTACTATTGTGCTGATGCTCCAGCCTTCTCAATTCTTCACCAGTCTCTCATCCCACACCGGTTTCCCTCACTCCCAGCACCTCTAGACTGACCCCAGGACAACACAGCGGGGACTTTTCTGGAGTCCAAAAACCAGTGTGTTTTTCATAAATATCTTCTCATCATCACTAGGCAGGTTTCCTACGATACAACTTGCGTAAAACCACGGTGTGTTTGTGTAATATGTTTCACCTCGCTTATGTTGCGCATGGCCATTAATCGGTTTGGATAGTGCTTCACTCACTCTGTGGTCCCCTCATACTCCAGCTTTGTGCATGCAGCCGCCATTTTACTTTGTGGAATTGCTTTCTCAACAGTTGCGGAGCAGACCACAGTCCTTTTGCAACTGACCCAGGACCATCTTTGCCGATGCAAAATATGCTATTACGGGATGAATGTCCTTACTTGTAGTCCCCCCGACTGATTTTTGATCCCTTTTATTATCCTGTAGTTAATAACACCAAGAGGTAAATACATAGCTTTCTGAAACCACTTGTAAGTAATCAACACATTGTGGTACATTAATCATCTGAATGAATCGTTCAGCTACTACAAGGTTCTAGTCTTATGTGAGAACAGTAGCAGTGCTAGAATGGCAATTATGGGTGTACCGAAGAAATTTAACAACAACAATTGCTGGAAACTGCAAAAAATAAAAAAAATTAAGCAAATGCTAAATAATGAACTCTTTTAAAACCACGTTAAAACCACGTACTACCTGCAAAGAAAATTATCCAACACCTAAACCTCATATATTACCCGTTGAGGAATAATCATTTCATAAAATCATGTACTGCCAGCACTATCGCTGTATTCCTCTTGCCACCCACCCACTGCAGGTTTAAAAATACTGCCACCAATTTGCTGGTGACCTTGCAGGTCAGCTCCAGTCATTCTCATACCTAAGAATTTCAAAAAAACAAGGTGGCTGAGCAAATGCTATGGCAACGGCATAACATCCTCCATAGCAGCAGTAATTACAGTAAATATGCGCCATAGCAAACCTGTTATTCCACATGAATATTGTTATGGAAACCGATAGGAACCACACGCAGACACCAAGACGTAGTTGAATCAGGCTTTATTCAGAGTCGACAGAAAGGTCAGACGCCAGCAAACAGTGCAATACGGGAAAGGCAGAATCGTAGTCAAGTCCAGGCAGGGCTCAGAGTCCAACAAACAGGGAAATGCGAAGAAGGCAGGGCCCAAACTGAGAGGTCAATCCGTGGGGGCTGGAAAACAAGAGGGCGAAGGGCTGGAGCGGGGCTAGATCGGAGATGGGTAGGCGGGCAGGACAACAGGAGCAGGACAAGATGAAACAGGAACTGATTTAAGACACAGAAGCACGGGACGTGACAGATGTAGCAGCAGTGAATCTTGTATTCCACTAGAGCCCCATTAGCCAGAAATGAGTCCAGGTATATGCAAACAGGAAATAAAATCAAATGTCCACCAGTTTCCTAGATAAAATAAAAACACCCCTGCAAAATAATCAACAACAAACTAATCCTCATCTTATCGTGTTATCTCTCCCTCATGTTACATCATGCATAAATTGCTCATGTGTTTACCTGCACAGCCTGCTGTACTGCATACAGAACAATTTACTCATGTGAAACAATAACTACTAAACAAACACTTCAGACGTCATTTAATTCAAAAGAAACTCGGAACAGCTCATCTCACACACAAACAGATTGCCAGCTGCTATGTGTAATTTTGCTGGCTAGCTTGCTATTGTTACAATATAGAAATGTTAGCTATATTTATTTCAGTCAGAGGGATTAGTTTTATACATAACAGTGAATTTTCACTGGTATACCGGCAAAAAAATCTGTTACCTTACACCACTCTGCGTCAGAGACAAGATCGCAAAAACATCTATGGGCTAGGACCTGCTACACGGAGAAACGCCTGACATACTTAGACATAACTAACCAAAAACTGTATGAAAGAGACTGTAAAGTAAAAAGCTGAACAACAGCCATTACCCAATGAATTATGCTTTACTAAGCGGAATGTAGCTAGCTATGCTACAAGCTAAAAATACTAAAAATGCGCCATCTTGGTTTGATAATAATGCCCGGGTGCCTCTCCCTCTTATGCGAAGCTGTATCTACGTGACTTCCGAATAGTGATGTGCGAGTTTGAACGAATCGTTCAAAACGAACGACTCTTTTTACTGACTCAGGAGTGACAAGTCCTCTCCTTCACTAACTGGTTCACTGACTCGCCACTGACATACCTGCTACTTGCTAATGCGAACTGCGAAGACGATGCGAGACAATGTGTTACACTATTGTGCAACTCTTATATTAACTGTATTTGTGGAAATGCATCAAGTAAATCACTGTAATAACCTAGCCCTGTGAGAAAGCAACCACTTTTTGGCGCTTGTTTCAACTTTCCCTGCCCTGAGCTGAAGGTCTGGCTACACAAATCACTCACTCACTTGCTCTCCCAGCCCGCCCAGAGCTGTCTGACTCGGGTTGCACGAAATAGCTACTCACTCGGTCACCCGGTACTCGCTCCCCCAGCCCCAGAACCCGCCCCAGAACCCGCCCCCTGCCCTGAGCTCGTTAACTCGTGAGTGAGAGTACTGAGCAAGCCCCCAGAACAGCGCTGGGCTTTGAAACCAAATTTATTTAGTGGTCAAACCGTGCAATTACAACTTTCAGGTCCGAAAAGCAGTTTTCTTGCACACAATCAAAAGAAGTGGCTATAAAACGATGGATACATTTTTTTGAGCGTCACAACCCCCGCAAAATAACTCGTTTCACTATCCGAATTTGATCAATTCGTTCCGATAACATTTGGAAAGTCTCAAAGTCGCCGCACTATTAAATTACTTTATCCCATTCAGGAGGGCTAAACCGGAAGTTAGACTGACTTGATGATTCGAGTGACTCCAAAACCCGACTCTCTTTAGTGAGTGACTCATACAAACTCGAGTTAGTAAAAAGAGTCAAACCTCCCATCACTACTTCCGAAGGCTTTGTGTTGAATGAGGGCTTGTCTGAAAGATAAGAGTCTTGGCTATTGGCTGGAATATTTGACAGACAGTTTTAAAACCCAATGGAAAGCAAATAATACTCGCAGTGGAGGCGGGTCGATGCTAGTTTTTCCCACTTCAGATAGGCCTATTGTGCCATCAGTCAAAGAAATACACCCAATTGAAGACGGTTTTGCATAAAACTCAAACTCCAGCAACTGCATGAGTTTCACAACACCAAACTGAACACAGCCAAACTACTCGTGATGAAGTGCAGAAAAGCACAAGTCGGTTTAATCATTTGAAATACATCATGTACAGCCATATGAAAGTTTTAAAGTATTTTTTCTTGAATCCAAAAGGTATAACAATTTTTCAAAAGTTTTGTGAAATACAATTAAGCAGAACAGTTTAACAGTACATTGTTTATGGTGTGACATCAAGCTGCAGTACATGTTTAGGAATTAGGTCGTAGTTCCCAACGTTATTTACAAAGTATTGACTCTACGTTTTGGGCTTAAAAACCACTTTCCCAGAAGGAATGGATATATTTTAAGAATATTTAACATATTGAGGTGAGCAGTTTATTATATATTATTAAATTAATTAAATATATAGTTTAATAACTTTGTAAAGCCCGCGTTACCTCTAGGGGGCATTTGGCAGCAAGAGGTTAACACGAGACACATGAACCACAGGATGGATGCGATGTAGGGGAGGGGGGAGGTTTAAATTGACAATAGTGGGGCTGATGACATGGGCGAAGGGAAAAGAGCCAATGAAACGGGGGGTGAGCTTTCGACAAGAGGTCTGGAGGGGAATGTCCCAGGATGAGAGCCAGACCCTTTAGCCGACCATGTAGCGAGGGGCAGGGCGTCTATGACGGTCGGCCTGGCTCTTCATTCCGGAGATGTGGTGTCGCAGGGTGGCGCACGCCCTTCTCCAGGTTCTCCGGGCTCTGGAGACTAGGGCTTGGGCAGAGGGAATCTCTGCCTCCCTCTCTTCCTCCAGGAATAGAGGGGGCTGGTAACCTAAATAGCACTGGAATGGGTATAGTCCCATAGAGGAGACCAGGAGAGAGTTGTAAGCGTACTCGATTCACGGCAGGCAGCTGGACTAAGTGGTGGGAGTCCTTTCTGCCAGGCAGCACAGCCCCTTCCCAAGCTCCTGATTCAGGCGTTCGGTCTGCCCATTGGTTTCAGGGTGAAACCCAGAGGAAAGGTTTGAGGTGGCTCCAATCCAGGTACAGAAGGACTGCCAGAACCTGCTGACGAACTGGGGAGGATGGGAGTTTAGGCAATGGCACAAAATGTATGGCCTTAGAAAACCGATCCACAATGGTGAGGACCACAGTGTTCCCCTCCGAAGCAGGTAGTCCTGTAACAAAGTCCAACGTGATGTGGGACCAGTGGCGATGAGGTACAGCAGGGGTTGGAAGAGGCCACTGGGGCATTAGTTGCTCATTTTGGCTTGGATGTTGTTGCATGCCGCAACAAATTTAGCTGTGTCCCTCCTCATGTTGGCTCACCAGAACCGGCGGGATAGAAGGGCCAGGGTGCGGGTGGTTCCAGGGTGACATGCTAACTGGGAGGTGTGAGCCCAGGTGAGCTCTTAGGGAGGAGGTGTCGCTAGGGCCCGGGTCGGTACACAGAGCCTCCTCCACGACTCCAACAATGTCCAACTTAGCCGCGACCACCATACAACTGGACGGGAGCACCAGCTCGGGCCCTCCCTCCTCCTCGGGTGATTTGTGTAGCCGGGACAAGGAGTTGGATTTGGCGTTCTTGGATCCCGGTCGGTAGGATAGGGTGAAATGGAACCGAGAAAAGAATAGGGACCACGAGCCTGGTGTGGGTTCAGTCTTTAGGCAGAGTGTAGGTACTCCAGGTTTCGGTGATCCGTCCACACAAGGAATGGGATGGAGGCTCCCTCCAGCCAATTACTCCACTCCTCGAAAGCCATTTTAACTGCCAGCAGTTCCCGGTCTCCAACGCAGTAATTCTTCTCCGCCACAGAAAGACAGTGCGAGAAGAAGGCACAGGGGTGCATTTTGTCATCCTCAGCTCTCTGCAACAGAACAGCTCCCACAACCTCCACCACAAACTGCCTGCTATGGTCAGGTAAAAACAGGCACGGTGGTAAATCTGTGTTTCAGCTTGAGGAAGGCTGAACTGGCCTCCATGGTCCACCGAAAAGACGTCTTAGTGGACGTGAAGGTAGTGAGAGACGCATCTTAGTGAATTCGATCGCCTCTTCCCTCTGAGGCGGTTTGGTCCTCACAGAACTGGCAGCGGAACTGAGGCAGGTGAAGTGGCATTTTGGACTCCAGCCAGTTATAATTCCCTAAATCCAGTTTATCTGGGGATTGTGCCTGCTGAGCCATGGTGATCCGAGTGCAATAGGGACGAGGGGCGATTCCAGGACAAACAAAAAAAATCTTCTCCCGATGATTGCCGGAGACTAAGATTGCTACTCTGCCCTACAAAGGCAAAAGGCAAAACTGACCAGAGTGTCAAACTGAGAAAAATGACTTTAAAGTTTTTTGTTTTGTCTACACAAATGTATTATAGGTAGAGCAATGAAAATCTGGTGATTTGTTGCCCTGATGAAGAAATGTGTGTATATAAAAAAATCTTGTGCTCAAAGTTGACCTTTGACCCTTATTTGTCAGATACTGTACTCTGCCTTTGTATTATGTACTAAAAATAAGGAGTCGTGCAAAGGCAAAAGGCAGTAACTGACATATAATCAATATTTGCTTACCACCATATTAGAAGATCATTAACTGAAGGTTAATGATCTTCTATATGGTGGTAAGCAAATATTAATTATATGTCAGTTACTGCCTTTAAAGTCTAATGATCATGGCATTATTTGCATAGAAAGGAGCCAGTTGAGGTGGTTCGGGCATCTTGTAAGGATGCCACCTGGTCGCCTCCCTAGGGAGGTGTTCCAGGCACGTCCTGCTGGGAGGAGACCACGGGGTAGACCGAGGACTAGGTGGAGGGATTATATCTCCACGCTAGCCTGGGAACGCCTTGGGATCCCCCAGTCAGAGTTGGTTAATGTGGCCAGGGAAAGGGAAGTTTGGGGCCCCCTGCTGGAACTGCTACCTCCGCGACCCGATTTCGGATAAGCGGGCGAAGATGGATGGATGGATGGATGGATCATGGCATTTGTTTTAGATGACAAACAATTACTTAGACATTTAGTTGTTGCTATCCAGTGCTGGGAGTGCATTCAGTTGGAGTCAATGCGTGGACTAAAGAACTTCAATTTTGTGTGCAGCAAAACCAACAGGGTGACACAAGAGTGTACAGTATGAATAAATACAACAACTATCTCTGATAATTAAAAACAATAATTTATTTGAAAGAGAACGCAAAGATATCAAATTAATGAATGGTTTAAAATTCATGTATGGAGATAAAAACAAGTGACTCATTCTTTAAATGAACTTGACTTGAATTATGTTGTCACTCCTCCACAAGAAGTGAGAGCCAGAAAGCCCTTCTGTTGGGGGGCATGAGAGGACAAAGTTTTTTTATGATGTCGTCTTTCTTTGTCTCCTCAATGCCCCGGTCATGTGGCCTCAGGGGAGGGGGCATCTTGAGATCGAACTTGGCCAGGAGGAAGTCCACTTCAGTGAAGTCACAGTCTGTGTGGCTGTGCTTAAAGAAGAGGCTCCTGGACCCACGCCGTAGCTGAATTTCAGCCATCTGGTTCAACTTTGGTGCCTTCTTCATCTTTGCAGCAGAATGGCCATCTTTCCAATTCAGCACATTCGAATTCTCCATCTCAATCACGTCCATCTTCTTTGAATTAGAGCTTGCCACCACACTGACGAAGTCTTCAAAGTCGAAGATATTGCCTCCAGGACGTTTCCTCATTTCTTGCTCAACACCATGATGCACACTATCGGCACTCATAAAAGTGTGCCCCTTCTCAAAAAATTTCAGGGTGATGTCCTCCCTTGAGGTGGTAGACCCGTTCACAAGGCTGACCAGTGTGGACAGAAGGCACCAATTTTTATTTTGGGCAGAGCAGTTGTCCACCCAAAACACACTGTGTAGAAGGTCTCTCTCCTTCTCAACTGCCACCACATAGGCTGAAGCAATCTCTCCAGCACTGCGACCCGTCACGCCCTCATGCCAGACCACAGAGATGTTGTTTTTTTTATTCTTTTTTTTGCCCACAGAGGCAAAGGTCTCATGAAAAGCCACAATTCGTCTGGTGAAGACTGCCGTTTTGACACCAGGCATGCGAGGCAACATTATAACCTTTTGGAGGTCCACACTTCTCACAGATGTGTCCTCTGGCCAGGTCCTCTCAGCATCAGCCTGATATGCTGCTCTGCTCTGCACAGCAGACTCCTTGTGCTGTAGCCATTTCTGGCACTGCAAGCAGTCCATCTGTGCATTTTCTTCATGTGTGTGAGTGTTTTTGTGCTGATCATGAAGGAGGCACTCCTCACACTCTTCTTCACCAAGCTTAGTAAAGCTGATGTTAAGCTGTTTTACCGCTTTTCTGTAAGTTTCATAAGAGCAGCTGTTGCCCTTTTCAACGAAGTCAGCATACATTAATCTAATTGAAATATCACTAGGTAGGTAGCGACGATGTGGGGCATGCTCCCTACGATAGTGGCTCACTGTGGGGTTGAATGACTCAATGTGGTCAATGACAGGCTGCAGGTCCAGTTTGTTGGCTGGCACATGACGTCCTCTCTGATCTCTGGGGATCACCTCACTGCCTACCTCACTCCCCATCACAGAAAGCACCAGGCTGTCGTTTGCTGGGTGGAACCCTAATGTGGTCAAAAAGAAGGTTTTACAGACTTGCTGTGGGATCTGATTCAAGTCCTTAAGCCTGTACACGAAGGACCAGCTCCGCCGACTCTTTTCTGCATTTACAGGTCTTGCTGTTGGTAGCTGGCTGACGGTGTTATACACAAATGCCCGTTTGTTTGTGTAGTCCAGGTCCCAGAACATTTGCCAGATTTGCTTTCGCCGCTCCTCGCAAAATGTGTCTGTGCATTTCCTCTTGCATTTCTGGCCACATGGATCTCGCATTGGTGGGGCTCTGCCTGGAGTGCGGGCGGATTCTGATGCAGTGGCGATGGCTCCGGTGGTGCTTGGAGTGGGCAGCAGGTTGGTGTCTGGAGCAGGCAGCAGGTTGGTGGCCAGAGCGATGGTGGTGTCTGGAGCGGGCAGCAGGTTGGTGGCCAGAGCGATGGTGGTGTCTGGAGCGGGCAGCAGGTTGGTGGCCAGAGCGATGGTGGTGTCTGGAGCAGGCAGCAGGTTGGTGGCCAGAGCGATGGTGGTGTCTGGAGCGGGCAGCAGGTTGGTGGCCAGAGCGATGGTGTTGTCTGGAGCAGGCAGCAGGTTGGTGGCCAGAGCGATGGTGGTGTCTGGAGCGGGCAGCAGGTTGGTGGCCAGAGCGATGGTGTTGTCTGGAGCAGGCAGCAGGTTGGTGGCCAGAGCGATGGTGTTGTCTGGAGCGGGCAGCAGGTTGGTGGCCAGAGCGATGGTGGTGTCTGGAGCAGGCAGCAGGTTGGTGGCCAGAGCGATGGTGTTGTCTGGAGCAGGCAGCAGGTTGGTGGTCAAAGCGATGGTGTTGTCTGGAGCGGGCAGCAGGTTGGTGGCCAGAGCGATGGTGGTGTCTGGAGCAGGCAGCAGGTTGGTGGCCAGAGCGATGGTGTTGTCTGGAGCGGGCAGCAGGTTGGTGGCCAGAGCGATGGTGGTGTCTGGAGCGGGCAGCAGGTTGGTGGCCAGAGCGATGGTGTTGTCTGGAGCAGGCAGCAGGTTGGTGGCCAAAGCGATGGTGTTGTCTGGAGCAGGCAGCAGGTTGGTGGCCAAAGCGGGGGAAAAGTCCACAAGAGTGTCGAAGGTGGTATTAGGTGTGCTGCAGAACAAGTCATCTGAACAGAATGCTGGGAAACTAAAGTCCAGACAACTGTCGAGAATCGCCCACGTTTTTGAAACGTCAGGATCACAGTCACCCTCAAAAGTGTCTGAAATGAGAAAAACTAATTCTTATTAGTACATTAAAAATAGAAGAAATATGAACCTGACATATGACTAATATTTGATATAATTGAAGGCCTACCATTGTCCAGAATGATCCTTTTGGTTGTGCTTGGTTGTGCAGGACCACAAGGAAGATCCACCTGTGGGACTGAAATTAACACAGAAAATCATTAACTACCTGTTACTAGCATTTGAGTCTCCCCAACATTCACACAATAGATCTAACATTAATACTTCTTACTTCAAGCAACTCCCAATATTACTATGTTTGTATTATGTTAATTTGTAAGTGACCTTTGGGGCCTACATTACTACATCACCCTGCATGTTTTTGGCCATCAACAATTTTGGCATTTTAGAACTCCCAGTAATTTTAGTGAAAGTACATGTAACTCAAAAGTAATGCATAAGTAATGTAATGCATTACAATTCAAAGACAGTAATATTGTAATGTAAATAATGAATTGCTAAAGACAGTAACTAGTAATGTATAATGCATTGCATTTTGGAACTAACTTGCCCAATACTAAAGATAATAAATATATTTCATGAAGTGCACGGACTACATGTCAGTTGTTGAAACAGCTCTGATGGAACTTTATGTCCATCCAACTATCAAACTTGCTATTAGTGCTCAGTTTAAAAGTCTGCATCTATGCTGATATATGGATGCATAGTGAAAAGGAAAACATGAGGATGTAAGACGACACTGGGCAGCCTTATCCAGTATTGTGCAAGAATGGATGTTCTTTTTTGCATAAAATAATCTTGGCAGTTAACAATAGATATTATCATAAAAGCCCCCTCAAAACATTTAATCTGTCCTGTTGGGTTGGGCCTCCGAGGTAGGCAGTCACTACCTCCCTCTGGTTAATTAAGGGTTAAAGTGCTCGAGATGCACGGATCGGATTTTCTGCGGCATGACAAGAACTCGTCTAGTTGGACTATTTGTTTTTTTGCCATAACACCAAGGGGATCGACCAAACAAAAACTTGTATGTGTACGTGGATAATATTTTGCAACAAATACATTTTATGCTGTTTCACTAACGCTAAATGACAGAAGACGCTTTGGAACATCGAAGCTAGCCTAGATAACTTGTGGATAGCTTGGTCTGAATACCAGCAAGGGATACGGAATATGTTCAAAACCTTTGAGGATTGTGGAAACATCGTAGATGACGTGCATTGCAATGGATTTTATGGCGTTACAAGAAAAGGTAGGATATGATTGTTTACTGCCGCCGTGCAGTATGTGTTTAGCAGGCTACTGCCGCTGTGCAGTAATGTGTTAGCATGATAGCTAGGTTGGGGCTAACATGTCAGCATTGAATAGGCTACATTCCTGCAACTTCTGCAGCTCTGGATTGTCTCTGATTTTTATTTATTTAAATATGAATAGCTGTCATGCTGTCTAGGTATCTGTTGACCATGTTTTGCTTCTGGTGTCATAGTTGGTGTGCTGGCTATCAAGTAGACTAGCTAGCTTCTTTGTCAGTTCCTTGTCCTAGCAAGCTCGCTAAATTAAGTATATGGCACTTTCATACTTCATCTAATGCATTATTTTGATATATTAAGATAATTTCTTACCTTGGTCTTGATGTCTGCGTTTCAACGCCAACTCATCATTCTCCCTCGAGAGCAATTTGCCATTCTTACAGTAAACACTTGATAAAAGTATTACAACCACTCAACACATTTGACAGCTCAGGCTTTTTTATTTGGATATTTGTGTGTTATAAGTGATTCAGTGACAATACATGGACAGTAACTGAAGCGCGGCAATTTTTTATGGACAGTAAAACAAAGGCAGATCATCGTAACTGCGAGGCGGCACCGTAACATCTCCTTTATGAATGGCTTAACAAAGGCAGAGTATGGTAACTGGACTTGTGCGTCGAAGATCAAAGCCAAAGAACGGTAACTGCAGTTACGGCTTTCTGCCATGGTTGCTTGTATGGTTTTGGGAGTTACGGTGAACACAAACCTCTATTTTTTCGAAAAAACAGTCAAATTGAGTATAGATATTTATCCACATGATAAAGGAAGTCTTTAATATCCCAAAAATGACAATAACTCATTTTCGACCAAAAATGCAGTTACTGCCTTTAGCCTTTGTACGGCAGTACTGACATTCCTGGGGTGCTAGCCGGGCACGATCCACTTGCATGGGTTCCGGTGGAGCAGACGGCTCTGGAGGTACGAGGAGACAGGATCGGCGAGGAGCAGCAAGGGATGGAGAAACCCGCCGCTGGATCTCTCGGTCCGACCGTCGCTCCTGCAGATGAGTGTCGACTCGGATGGCGATGTCCACTAGCCCATCCAGGTTTTGGGGCAGGTCGCACATGGTTAGTTCGTCCTGGATGCTTTCTGACAGACCATGCAGAAATGTGTCGTATAACGCCTTTTTTTTCCGCCCAGCAGATGCCGCCAACGTCCGGAACTCAATAGCAAAGTCCGAGACTGATTGCTGTTTCTGACAGGGGCGCAGGAGTTGTCGTGCCGCCGAGTGACTGACTGAGGTCTGGTCGAAAACCTTCTTCATCTCGGTGGAGAAGGACAGAAAGGTAGCAGTGGGCAGATACCCTGACTCCCAGCATGCCGTTTCCCAGGCACAAGCCTTCCCAGAGAGCAGGGTGATGACGTAGATGACCTTGCACCAATCGGAGGGGAATGAGGAGGGCTGAAGCTCGAAGACCAGTGAAAATAGTGAGACAAGCACGAATGCAGGGCACAAGACGATCTGGCACAGAACAAAGAAACAGGTGAGCTTATATGCCAGACTAATGACGAGACAACGAGGAACAGGTGAGACGATAACACATGAGGAAACACATATCAGGTGCGGGAGGCGGAGACACACAATCTTAAAAAGGGAAAACGTGGAATGGAATACAAATACAGAAAACACATCGAAACGAAAAAACCAGGAACTGAATTAAGACACGGAGGCACGGGATGTGACAGAATTTTATACAGCGCTGTGTCACGTGCTCTTTTCTGGTAAATGCAGTTGTGAAGATGAAGGCCTCTATAAATTAGTTTTATTAATGTTTTAATGTCTTATGGGAAATGCAATGTCTTATGTAACACGTTAATTCAGGCTACCTTAAACGGCTGATGGTCTCCATCTGTGACTGATTAAGTTTAGTCGCACACCTGATATCTGAATCTGTCTTTACATGCCGTTGTGCTGATTCTCTAGGGCGAGATGCTGGTTGCAGATGTGTGTTTATGTTCATCATATTTTTTTATTTATTTTTGCCATGTTGGCTTCTGTAGGTTTTCAAAGCATTAAAAAAAAAGAAGAAATTCCGGACAAATCGCACTGTGACTCACTGTGTGAAAACATGTTGTTAATGGTAGTGTAAAAAACAATGATTTATTGGCTGATTGATTTTTGAGTGCTTCATCTCTGCCAATCCAAGGCTCCCCATTTTCCCTTCTGTGGCTCCCAGCTCCCGCACCGGACAGGAAATACACAACAATAAGGCTGAGGGATTCATTGAGGGAGAAGAAAAGGAATGGACGGAATTGTTTTAACTCACTCTTGTGCACCCAGAAATAAATCAAGGGACGATGGAGACACGTTGCAGCTTTGTGTTAATTTTTTGCCTCAAACATCTACACACAATAGGCAATAATGACAAAGTGAAAACAGATTTTTAGAAAATATGCAATTTTATTTTACTGAGAAAAATAGGTTATTTAGGGGTTACATACATACATGTACACTTAGCCTAATACTTGGTTGCTGCACCTTTGGCAGCGATTACAGCTTCAAGGCGTCTTGGAAAAGAAGCTACGAGCTTGGCACACTTGTTTCTGGACATTTTGCCCATTCCTCTTGGTTATCCTTGCAAGCTCCGTCAGGTTGGATGGGGAGCGTCGATACACAGCCTTTTCAGCTCTTTCCACAGATGTTCAATTGGATTCAGGTCTGGGCTCTGGCTGGGCCACTCAAAGACATGCACAGACTTTCTCCGAAGCCACTCCTTTGTTCTCTTGGCTGTGTGCTTCGGGTCGTTGTCATGTTGAAGGTAAACCTTCACCCCAGTCTGAGGTCCAGAGCGCTCTGGAGCAGGTTTTTTTCAAAGATCTCGGTGTACTTAACTGCATTCATCTTTCCCTCTATCAGGACTAGTTGCCCCGTTCCCGCTGCTGAAAAACATCCCCACATCATGATGCTGCACACCGCCATGCTTCACAGTAGGGATGGTATTAGCCAGGTGATGAGCGGTGCCTGGTTTCCTCCAGACGTGACGCAATTCTGGTTTCATCAGCCCAGAGAATCTTGATTCTCATGGTTTTAGAGTCCGCTAGGTGCCTTTTGGAAAACTCCAAGCGGGCTGTGATGTGCCTTTTACTAAGGAGGGGCTTCCGTCTGGCCACTCTACCATAAAGGCCTGATTAGTGGAGTGCTGCCTGGATGGTTGATCTTCTGAAAGGTTCTTCCATCTCCACAAGGATACGCGGGAGCTCTGTCATAGTGACCCTCGGGTTCCTGCTCACCTCCCTGGCTAAGGCCCGTCTTCCCCGATTGCTCAGTTTGGCCGGGCGGCCAGGACTAGGAAGATTCTTGGTGGTTCCAAACTTCTTCCATTTACGAATGATGGTGGCCACTGTGCTCTTTGGAACCTGTAAAGCTGCAGAGATTGTTCTGTACCCTTCTCCAGATCTATGCCTTGACACAATTCTGTTTCTGAGGTCTGCAGATAATTCCTTTGACCCCATGGCTTGGAGTTTGCTCTGACATGCACTGTCAACTGTGGGACCTTATATAGGCAGGTGTTGGCAATCCCCAATCATGTCCAATCAATTGAATTTATCACAGGTAGACTCCAAGTTGTAGAAACATCTCAAGCAGTATCATGGAAACAAAATGTACCTCAGCTCACTTTTGGGTGTCATATCAAAGCACACTTGTGTACATATAATATTTTACATTTTGATTTTTAATAAATTAGCACAAATGTCTAAAAACCTGTTTTCACTTTGTCATTATGGGCTATTTTGTGTAGAATTTTGAGACAAAAAATGAACTCAATCTATTGTAGAATATGTCTGTAACGTAATAAAATAGGGAGAAGGTGAAAGGGGTGTGCAGACTTTCCGGCTTGACTGTATGTGGTAAAAATATTAGCGTATTTTTTAACGGATTTGAACTCAGTCTAAATGCATAACTTGGCCTTCTCCTTTTTCATAATCAGCAAAAGTCCAGATGAATAATGCAGCAATGCTGAAATAATTAGAATAGGCTGCATGAATAGTCAAAATTGCAACTGCCTTGTCAAGGCTAAAATTACTAAATGGGTCACAAGGAGAAGTTGGGGAATATAAAGTCAGGGAACACATGATCATCCCCACAACAACCATTAACCAGCTCTATGCTGCAAGAAATATGAAGTTTAATTAGAAACCTTTATTTCTACAGCAGTACAGGGGATAATTTAACTAAACCAAACTACATTATTTGCTCATTACGTGGAATGTTTGTGTTTAAGAATCTCTGCCTTTTCTTTCTGCACTAATTGTAAGACGCTCTGGATAAGAGCATCAGCTAAATGCCTAAAATGTCAATCTAAATGTACGTTAATTGAAGGTACATGTTTGTGTAAATAAGGAACTAGGAGCACAGATCATTGTTAACTGCTTCTCTGAGTGATGTCCTGTTCCTGTCTCAGCCTTCTTCTTAAGCTTGTTTCCAAGAGCACACATCTACATGTGTACATTATTAAATGTTTTTGTGTTGTGGGGTACATCATTTTACTAAAAAGGAGAAACACCCCCCACCCTCCCTGTTCATTTGTTCTCAGAAGCCAGGGAAAGTCTGGCGATCACCCGGGACACCGTTGTTCCACAGCAACTCAGAAATACATTTGCTTCCTCCGCCCACACCACCTCCCCTCCCGTTTCCATGGATACCATAAAGAAACAACAGTTAGCAAAAGATTGACACATTTTCTTCAGAAAATACTGTTGCGCCTCTACAAGCGGTTGAAAATCTATGGAGGTAGATTTCTATCAAAAATAAACAAGCACAAAAGTTTAATCCACAATTGTATTTACCATCCACACACACACCTCTCTCAATTTGTGTTCGTAGATATAATCCACAATTGTATTTACCATCCACACACACACACCTCTCAATTTGTGTTTCGTAAAAATAATCCACAAGTATGTGTTTTCCATCCACACACAAACACCTCTCAACTTGTGTTTCGTAAATCATCATTTGGATGAATGCAAAAATTATATTCACAAATGCAAATAACATATACAGATATGTTTCCAATGTTCACATGTACAAATAAAAAGCTTGGCTTGCGAACTGGCGAATCTACAATTTCCGATCGAAGGACACGCTTGATCTGCTTGGATTTACGGACAGAATGTTGAGACAAATATTCCGCTGTTTTTCACCGTGTCGATTCACGCTCGCTTAATTTGCGATTCGTAAAATAAACGTCTTCTTCTTTGGTGCTACATAACACGGCGGTGTGTGTGTCGGCTAATCAGAACGATAACTATGACGATAACGATGTGAACATCCACACTGATGAACGATACCGTTCTGTAAACAGTAGCACCAAGCACGCCCTGTAAATTCTGATGGATTTTGATTGGCTGTCAGTGTTTCTATCATTCATCAAATCTCTCTGAAAATGATCCCAACAATATTGTTCGTCACTGGTTGTGGTGTGAACTCCGCCGACCACTTGAATTAGAACAATTTTTAAAACTATATATTTATTGTTATGTAATGGGTTTCTTAATTGTTCGGAAATTCAAACACAAAGGTGGGAGGAATCTGAACAAGTCAGCTCACAAGACGTGAGGACCAATAATTAAGGGAGAGAAAATAATAAAGAAAGAAAGAAAAAACAGGAACGTAATTCCTAAGGCTAAACAGTCAAAATTAAAATAAACCCACAAAAACAGGCAAACTAGAAAACTACTAAATCTCCCGAACACAAATAATGACAAGAGTGGGAAACTTAGTAAACAAAAGAACACCCTCGGCTGCCTTAGCTTAGCTCAGAGCCAGAGAAGTGTAAAACCAAAACGAAAGAAAAAAAAAAATAATAATAAATACTGTCTCAGGGAGAACAGCTAAATAGATAGTGCAGAACGCTACCAGGAGGAAAAAGCAATCCTATACCCGATTAAGTAGCTAACTAACAAGTCCCCCCTGAACATAAACAATGTTTAATATCGCGAGGTCGCTAGTAACCTGGCTATACCTGGCTCGAATGCAATGTCGTAAGACAATTAAGCACCGGAGAAGCGGTAGTGAGAAACTTAAATACCCTGCAGGTAGAAGCACAGGTGAAAACAATAATGAGGACGGCAAACCACGAAACAGAATGTGGAAAAAACCCGATTGATTCACAATCGGGAAAGCAGGACGAGAGCCGCAAAATAAAAGAAAACAAAACAGCCACGAACTACTACAAGTTATCGTTCTAGTTATCGTTCTTGGTGTGCACGGGCCTTTAGACTTGGTTTCCTGGACAGAAATAGATCTTGTTTCTCATTTGAGAATTGTTGAGGCAACATTTCTTCCAGTCCTTGATTATGGCGACGTGATATATAAACACACAGCTGCTTCTGTGATGATCTCACTCCCGTCCTGTTGTTTCCCGTGTTTTCCTTCTCCCCCTGTATCGTCTTAGTCTCTCCATTGTCCGTTTTTTTCCTAGCTGCAGGTGGGGCATGGGGAGAAATGCAGGTGGGGAGAAATGCAGCTTCCATGCCGCTTCTGTGCCCTTCCTGGGCTTCATTGTGGAAGAGGGAAGAATCCAGGCGGATCCGGTGAAGATCCAGGCGGTAACTGAATGGCCCCAACCGGCCACACGTAAGCACCTCCAACAATTCCTTGGCTTCGCTAACTTCTACCGCAGGTTCATCCGCAATTACAGCACGGTAGCTGCCCCTCTAACCAAAATAAGCTCCTCTTCTATTCCCTTCCGCTGGAATTCCGAGGCTCAACAGGCATTCAATCTCCTGAAAACCCGGTTTTCCACGGCTCCTATCCTCTGTCTTCCTGACCCGGATCGCTAGTTTGTCGTCGAGGTGGACGCCTCCGACACTGGCGTTGGGGCCATTCTGTCACAACGTACAGTCCAGGACAGCAAGCTCCACCCTTGTGCCTACTTCTCCCGGAGACTCAACCCCGCTGAGCGAAATTACGACGTCGGGGACCGGGAGTTGCTCGCTATCAAACTCGCCTTGGAGGAATGGCGGCATTGGCTGAAGGGGGCAGGTAAACCCTTTATTGTCCTGACTGACCATCACAACCTTACTTATATTAAGTCGGCTAAGAGACTTAACTCCCGCCAAGCACGGTGGTCTTTGTTTTTTAACCGCTTTAATTTTACCGGCACCTTCCGTCCAGGCACTCGCAACATCAAGCCTGATGCTCTGTCCCGAGTGTTCTCCCCCATTAACAGACCTGCTGTTCCAGAAACCATTCTACCAGCCTCCTGTGTCGTGGCTGCGGTCTCTTGGGATATCGAGGGAGTCGTAAAGGCCGCCCAGGCCACCCACCCGGATCCCCGCAGTAACCCTAAATCTGCTCTGTTTGTACCCGATTCCGTCCACTCCCAGGTCCTCTAGTGGGTTCAGGCCTCCTGTCTGGCCTGTCACCCAGGGATCACCAGGACCACCGCCCTGGTCAGGAGGAGTTTTTGGTGGCCCACCCTGAAGGGGGATACCCGTGCCTTCGTCCTCGCCTGTCCAGTGTGCACCAGGAGCAAGGCCTCCCGTCAGCCTCCCACTGGTCTCCTTCACCCCCTCCCCGTCCCGGGCCGTCCTTGGAGCCACATAGGTGTGGACTTTGTAACCGGTCGGTCTACCCTCATCAGATGGCAACACTGCCATCCTTACCATCGTGGACCGGTTCTCCAAGGTGGTCCACTTCATCCCTTTACCCAAACTCCCATCCGCTATTGAGACAGCAGAGCTCCTGGTGCTGCATGTGGTCAGGATCATCTCGGATCATGGGCCCCAATTCTCCTTCCAGGTCTGGAGGGCCTTCTGTGCTGCCCTGGGTACCTCTGCCAGCTTGTCATCAGGCTACCATCCGCAGTCCAACGGGCAGACAGAGAGGGTCAACCAGAACCTGGGAGCTGCCTTGCGGTGCGTGTCAGCACGCAACCCCTCCTCCTGGAGCCGGTTCCTACCTGAGGAGCACTGCCACCGAGATGTCCCTCTTTGAGTGCTCCTTGGGGTACCAGCCTCCCCTACTGCCGGTCCAGGAGGAGGAGGTCGCTGTCCCATCAGTTAGATCCCACCTCCTCAGATGCAAGCGTGTGTGGAAGCTGACACGAACCGCCCTCCTTTGCACTAACGCCCGTACCCAGCGCCTGGCGGACCTTCACAAGACCGCAGCCCCGCAGTACAAGCCCGGGCAGCAGGTCTGGCTGTCCACCTCCACCATCCCGCTCCAGTCCACCTCCAAAAAGCTGCAGCCCCGATTCATCGGTCCCTTCCCCATCCTCAGCATCATTAACCCGGTTACTGTTAAACTGTCACTCCCCGCCTCACTCAGAATTCACCCTTCCTTTCATGTCAGTCAGGTCAAGCCTGTTGCCTCCAGCCCTCTCAGCGCCCCCGTGGATCGCCCACCACCACCCCGGATCATTGATAACGCCCCAACCTACACGGTAAAACGCATTCTTAACATCCGCCGTAGGGGCCGGAGCTTCCAATATCTCGTGGACTGGGAGGGATACGGCCCCGAAGAACGGTCCAGCCTTATCCTAGACCACTCCCTCATTCAACAATTCCATAAACGGCATCCCCAGAAAATCAAACCTGCGTGAACACCAGGAAGCGTCCCTTAGTGGGGGGGGGCTACTGTGATGATCTCACTCCCGTCCTGTTGTTTCCCGTGTTTTCCTTCTCCCCCTGTATCGTGTAAAGTCTCTCCATTGTCCGTTTTTTCCCTAGCTGCAGGTGGGGCGTGGTTTTCCTAATTCATATCAATTAATGTTTGTATTTAGTCACCCGGTGTTCTCTGTCCTGTGCCAGTTTGATAATGTTCGTTGTCTGAAACTGCTGGTCGTGTCTTATGTCCTAGTATCCATTTTCAATTGTTGAAACTAAAGTCTGGTTTGCACTGGCGTTTACTCGCCCTGCTACTAGATCCATGTCTGTTCTGTTCAGGAACGGCACTTCCAGCTGTTCATTGCCTGTCTCGCTGTGCTAACCTTGTCTGCTTCAATCTGCCTACCTGCAGTCATTGCTATTCCTGCCTGTGTCACGGTTGCTGCTGAGGTGCTGTCAACTGCTGCTACCCTGCTGTCGTACCTGTGTCCTGCCTGGGCTCCGCTCCACTGTGCCTGCAGCTCTACGGCTGAACCCTGTAACCGAACTGTCTGTCTTTTATGTTCTCCCTATGCTTCAGGAGTTGTAGTCGAAGCATAATTTATTGGATGCCTAGCGCTCCCACTCTGTCTGCCAGTCTGTCTGTCAAAGTCCAGTTTCGGCTTGGAACAATAACTGCCTTGTCTGTAAAGTCCAGTTCCGGCCTGGAACCATTGCTGCCTGGTTGTAAAGTCCAGTTCCGGCCTGGAACTATAACTACCCTGCTTCAGGAATTCTCTCTGGTCAAGCAATAAATATCTGAGTATTGGCATTCCTGTGTCTGAGTCGTGCGTTTGAGTCCAGTCCATATCCTGAGTCGTAACAGCTTCCAACTTAAAGCCTTTAGACTCTGTATCACTCGGCCCTCCATTTTAAAACTGGAGATAGGTACCGTACTCATCATTGTGTGCTGTATCTGAAGGTGGGCTGGCCCTCACTTTGTCAGAGAAGAGATCAACATTGGTTTCTGTTTTTATATAAAGTTACATTCTTACCTTACATCTCTCATTGACTGGAGAACTGAAACCTATCAGACTCGCTCTCAGGGCTGTTTGACTCTCCAAGTGCCACGGGTCTACTCTGAATTGGGTCAAACTGCATTTAGATATAGTGCTCCTCATACCTGGAATGAGTTACAGAGCACATTAAAGCTGAACTCCTTGATTATTATGGGCCAATTCAGGACCCTGATTAAGAACCTCCTTACCTATGAATGTAAATGTCTTGACTGAATTTAATTATTCTATTATTTTATTATTATTTTACTTAAATATATTTTTATATTCCCTTTTTTATCTCTTGTGACCTTAGCTTTTTGACTGTTAGTGAGACGAAGTGCGTGGAGGGTTTGACCCGAGAAGCACGACTCAGAACAATGGATGTAATAAATACCCGCAAGGGCTTTATTAAGGAAAGTTCCGTAATCGTTGTCTTAGCACAAGCAAAGGTCATACACAAAAAGATCCAGCCAATAAACAAAAGTACCGAGGGAGAAGGCAGTCTCGTCGTCGGTAAGCCAGGCAGTAGTTTGGAACCAGGAAGGCAATCAGCGTGGCAGAGGTACAAACGGGAGAAGGCAAAAGAATAGTCGAAAAACAAGCAGGGTCAGACCGGAGTCCTCGCCGCGTGGCAAAAGTACAAAATCAGCAAACAGGAATCGTGGTCAGGACAGGCAGTGAAAACAAAAGGCTGGCAGTAAACAGTGGTCAAAAAACAGGCTTGGATCAAAACAGGAAATCAGAATAAGAATGCTTGACAAATGCTTAAGAGTGCTAGTGAGGCAACAATTTCGCAAGGACATGACATGAACACTGATCTTATATGCAGGTGTAGACAGGTGCAGACACTTAGCTTGAGAGCAGCAGGAAATTCACAACAGCTTGAGAAAATGAGACACGTAACGAGGCAATTAGTAAATCGTTAGTAGTTAACCTATCCTGACCTAGCGTTAGTAAATGAGTAATTAACATGTACGAGAAACGTAAGGTAAACATGAACACATGGTTAGATAGTTAGTATTACCCAATCCTGATCTAATGTTAGTATATTAGTAATTAGACAAGGGAGAATGAAACAATTAGGGAAGCGTGAGTGACAGCAAGAGAAGAAACAGCATGAACGCAAGGCTGCGGAAAAACATGGAAATATGTATGCAAACTAATAAACTATGACAGAACGTGAATACAAATAAGGGCGTGACATAACAATAAACATAAAACATGGCGTGGAACGGTTAGAACCGTAACAGTACCCCCCTCTTAACGACCGACTCCTGGCGGTCCATGGTGCTTATCAGGGTGGTCTCGATGAAAGTCCTTAATGAGGCTGCGGTCCAAGATAAGGCTGGGAGCGATCCAGGAACGCTCCTCTGGACCGTAGCCCTCCCAGTCGACCAGATACTGGAACCCCCAGCCTCGTTTACGAATGTCCAAAAGCTTTTTCACAGTATAAGCAGGGTGGTTATCAATAATACGGGGGGAGGGGGAGGGGGATCCGGGGGACACAGAGGGTGGGTGGACACAGGCTTAATACAAGAAACATGAAACGTGGGATGAATTTTAAGGGAAGCAGGGAGTGACAATCTAACAGCAGAGGGGTTGATGATGGAGTCAATCTTGAAGGGGCCAATGAATCGGGGTTGGAGCTTGCGTGACGTGGATTGAAGGGGAATGTCCTTTGTGGAAAGCCACACAGAGTCGCCAGGCTTGTTAGCGGGTGCAGGTGTGCAGTGGCGATCAGCGACACGCCGGTTGCGGTCAGCCGTGCGCAAAAGCGCGGCCCTGGTGTCCTTCCATAGCTTGAGGCACCGGCGCATGTGGGTGGCGAGGGAAGGGACAGCAATCTCGGCCTCTTGGTCGGGAAACAGAGGTGGGAGGTAGCCTAGGGAGATCTCGAATGGGGATTTCCCCGTGGAGGCACAGGGCAATGCGTTGTGCGCATATTCCACCCAGGTGAGCATCTTGCTCCAGACAGACGGGTTCTTGGCGGAGACACAGCGTAATGCAGCTCTGAGGTCTTGGTTAGCCCTCTCCGTCTGGCCATTAGACTGAGGGTGGTAGCCTGAGGTGAGGCTTACCGTAGCTCCGAGCGCCGAGCAGAACGCCCTCCAGACCTGGGAGATGAACTGGGGTCCTCTGTCGGAGACGATGTCCGCTGGGATGCCGTGGATCCGGAAGACCTCTTTGACCAGAACGTCAGCGGTCTCTTGGGCGGAGGGCAGTCCTGGCAGGGGAATGAAGTGTGCCGCCTTGCTGAAGCGGTCCACAACGGTGAGAATTGTGGTGTTACCCTCGGACGGTGGAAGTCCAGTAACGAAATCTACACCGATGTGGCTCCAAGGTCGGCCGGGCACAGGCAGCGGCTGAAGAAGTCCCGCCGGGGCTTGATGTGCATTTTGCAGAGTTGAGGATCGTCTACGCTCGGATTCAGATAAGCGTATCTTATTTCATTGCTTTCAGCTGTTGTTAGTTAGTTTGAACAGATTGCAGCCACTCGGTTACTTAGTTTATTTTGAATTGCTTAATAGAAAGTTTGTAGCTTGCGCTGTGATTGGGCTGGCTACCTGTGTTTTGTGTTGCTAATTAGATCTAGTAGAACCAGTTTCAGCTGTGTGTATAAAAGTGTGATTGCAGCTAATCACCTTCAGAGTGCATTTTGCAGAGTTGAGGATCGTCTACGCTCGGATTCAGATAAGCGTATCTTATTTCATTGCTTTCAGCTGTTGTTAGTTAGTTTGAACAGATTGCAGCCACTCGGTTACTTAGTTTATTTTGAATTGCTTAATAGAAAGTTTGTAGCTCGCGCTGTGATTGGGCTGGCTACCTGTGTTTTGTGTTGCTAATTAGATCTAGTAGAACCAGTTTCAGCTGTGTGTATTAACTCCGCAAACAGCTGAGTGCAATTAAGTAAGTGTATAAAGCTAAAACGGAGGCAGCCTCGTCGCCAATTTAACTGACTTGTTGTTCCGATGTTCACTAGGACCCTATCTAACCTCTCTTTTCACCCCCTACCATGTGTCTAACCCCCATTACCCTGTGCTCTATCCCTCGCCCCAGGAGGTTCAATCACCGCAGGTGCAGCCCGGCTAACCTGGTCTGCCCACCCCTGTCCTCTTATAAGGAACTCTCAGTGGTGGGTGGACTGTGGAACTGCCGGTCAGCTGTCCAGAAAGCTGACTTCATCATTGCCTACGCTAAGATGAAGTCCCTCCACTTCCTGGCTCTCACTGAGACCAGGGCTGCATTCCAATCGCATTTTTTAGCCGTCCTCTCTCCTTGGTCCTCGTCTGACCCGGAAATCGATCGAGGTCCGCCATCTTTAAGGACATTCCAAATCGCTAAATGCTCCACCAAGGAGCGAGGAGTGGGGAAAGAGGAAGCTCCCGGAGAATCCTTCAGTGAGGAAACACGAGTGCAGCCTTTGCGGAAGTCTTTACTCAGAACGCGTGACGTGTTTCATCACATCTGCCACAGTAGAAAACATGGCGGGACCACTCGTACACAAATGTAAGTGCTTATCGTTCCTTTCTATTTAATTTATAAAGCGCTTTCATTTATAATGTCACTCGTTCTTTCGGACAAACGAAAGGCAAGTTTATTCATGAAAAAAGAGACAACAAATATAGTTGTTTGTTAGCTAACGTTACTGCATAGGAAACGCAAGCTTCAATTAACCCATGTCCTTTCAAAACTGTATACAATTTTATATTGTACGCTATGCAATAGGCTATGTTACGTTTAGCCTATGTTCACACTGTTGAATGCATCCCGGCAAGTAGGCTAACTGAGAAATAGGCTCTACAGTCGTTGCTCGATTTCCAGTGTAACAACTGAAACATGAACATGCAGCTGCTTTGCGTTGAAAATATATTTTTCCTCACTCTTGTATGACTGAGAAATAATGTAATCTCAGTCTATGTTATTGCATTTGCTGTCTTTGACCGATGAAATGCACATTAGGCTAGCTTATTAGGATAGGCTACTATTTTGCATCATGTAGCCTACTTACATATGTCATGTCTGAATTATGGGCTTGTGAAGCCCCTTGACACATGCCGTTGTGATTTAGGGCTATACACAGACATTACTAGCTGGTTTTTACTTGCAGGTCTGTTGTGTCATTTACGGGGACAGATGAGAGCACCCTCAGCCTCATTCGGCTCAGGTGTGAGAATGAGCAACTGTTCACGGGGACGAGGCATACAGCGAAAAAAGCTTGGAGGTGAGTCATTACTGACATTCTATAATGTGTGATGTCACATAGAACTAAAATATGTAACACAGAAACATTGGCAATAAGCCATTTATGTTCTTGCAGGACCATGTCACTGTCCATATTGGTGTTCCTACATGTCATAGATTAATGTTGACGGAATCACTCCTCAGCACCATGATTCATGTCTTGTGTTGAAGTAGTTAATTGTATGCAAATGACAACTTCTGATATCCCTAATGTAAGTGTGATGGCAAGAGGCATGCTTGCCCCTGTAAATGGATAACACATAAACATGTTATGGCATGGCAGTAATTGTTGTAGGGCACTTGGGTATGGTATGGTAACATGTGTTGTTTTTCTCAGTGAAATTCGTCTGCAGATGGGCCTACAGGGCCAGGTGAGCCCCACCCAAATTGCAAAGAAATGGGACAACCTCAAGCAAAAATATAAGGTGAGGTTCAATTTATGATGTTTTTCCTTTGCAAATTTGTAGTTTCTATTGCATACTGAAACAAAATTATGCCTGTGCAATAGGCTCACGGCTCACCTTCACCCTTGCATCTTTCCTTGTAGGCACTCAGATGCCCTGCTACAGAGATGGAACAGACAGGGGAGAGGCCACAGCAGCCACATGGCCATGGTTTAATGCAATGCATGAGGCCATCGGGGGGAGGCCATCTATTGATCCTCCTGTCCTGATGGACTCATGTGTTGCAGAAAACCTGGCACATGTGGCTGATGAGACCTCAGATGGCACTGGCTCATCTCTTCCTGGATTTGTGGCGGGCACTTGTAGCCGGGCGTGTGTGGAGGAGGAGGAAGAGGATGCACAGCCTGGCTAAAGGCTGTGCCTGTCCCACACCCCCCAAAAGGAGAAGGACCGGTGAGGGAGCCGTTCTGCGGTTCCTGAAGGAAGATGCTGCCAGAAAAGAGGAGCGATTCAAGGCCACACTGGAAAGCTCTAATGAGTTTGAGAAAAATGCTTAATAAAATGTAAATAGTTCACAAGTGTTTGTCAATTTGTTTTTTACTTGTGTTTTTACCTTTTAAGATATAGTTTTCATCTGAGTGCCCCCCTTCAGCAGCACAAAACTATTTGGGAGAAAAGAAACACACAAATACTAACAATTTTGCTGATCGTGTAAGCTTCAGGAGGGTAATACCTAGGCTATTTCTGGCTTATCGGTCTCTCGCTCTTTACTGGTAACTTCAAGTGAATGTCTTCCTTTTTGTAAATTCTAAGTAGTCAGCCTACATTCATTAATGAATGATTTGCAGTCATTATTCTAATTTACTGTTTTTATTTTACTGAAATTATGTACTCTTAGGCCTGAATTAGACTTTGTTTTGACTTGTTGCTTCCACCAGGTTACTGTCCTATGGACGAATTATGCGATTGAATTGAGGATTGTCATTTCTAATAATTATGAAATTATGTTAAATATATTTTTACTACAGGATAAGTGAGTGGTTCTAGCACGCAATATCGCCTGTGTTCAGTATTCAGAGTGCTGAACATTTTAACAAGGAAGGGCATTGACCGTTGGAAACACTGGATTCAGAAAATAGACATTTTACAGAATCCTCACTTCCCCGACAGGTGGTTGACATACATTGGTGTCAAAGTGGTATGCTTTATAGTGTGTTTTGAAATAAATAAAGGTAATGAAAATGTGGCACAGAAAAGATGTATGAAACTGATATGTTAGTATCCATAAGTGATTTTATTAACACTAACATAACAAATAAAACGTGGATTAACACTGGACAGAAAGAGGGGCTGCAGGGAGAATATACAAACATAACAAGAAACGGAGACACTAACAAAAAGCTCTCCTGTATAAATAATATTTCAAACAATTGCCAAATTACATATAATCATGTTCATTCAGTGCTACTGGACACATATTTGGAGCAGACGGTTGCCCCGCCAGTTGGTTTCGCCGGCCATGTCCGCTTTGTTCCCCCCCTCACTGGACGTGGTGGAGCCACACCAATATCACCAACATCCTCGACAACCTCAAGGATGTCCCCCTTTGTCAGGCAGATGTTATGGAGCATGGCACATGCGGTGATGACCGTGGGTACAAAGGTGTGGTCCACCTCCAAAGCCTTGAAGAGCAGGCACCTCCTGGACCCTTATGTGGTGTGCCCAGCCAACGCTCCCCCATGCGGCAGTAGCATTATCAATGCTTCCATGGAGCCATGGCTCAGACGGTAGTCTACCATGAGGTCCTGCTCCCCATTAAAGTAAAGCTGGAGCACTGGCACAGTGGCATTTTCTTGGGCATAATGCCCAGCTGATGGATCGTCGACCTAAAAAAGAATGAAATGAAAAACATGAAGTGTGTACATGCAGCCTACAGTTCACACAAGTTGATTGATTAACACCAGACCACAGTAGCCAAATGTATAGTTTGTAGTCCGACATGCAGGTAAATGTGTGGTATTATAGAACATGCAATTACTATGTGTGCATGACATAACTTTGCTGTATATTTATCCAGGTGAATTCTACTCCACCCACTGTTAAAAGTGCTTCATGCTTATCAATGTCCATGTTTGATCAAGAGCACTGTCTTATGACTACTGTTGAGAATACGTGATTCTTACCTCACTTAGGAACAGGACGGAGCGAAGCCGTCGCGATCCCCTGAACTGGCAACGCCACCGTTCCCGCTGAAGCCGGTGCCATGCGTTTATGGCGAACGCTAGGTTCATTGCGGAAATGTTGATTGCGTACAGTAGCAGACCAGTATACTAGCCTATTGAAATCGCCGATCTAAGTTTTGAAATCAGTATCTGTCGCTTATATACCATCAGATCATACATGCTTGATTAATTAATTAAACGGCATCAGCTCGGTTATTGGCTGGAAGTGTCATTTGTAATGTGCTCCAATTTTAACGAACAAACATGCATTCGAGTCCATTGATGAATTGGCCATTGAGCGTGTGGAATATAGGCGTAGCCTACTTACAATTTAAATTATGCTTCGTGCGATCTTTACTCACACAGTGATAAATAGCCGTTTGTTGTGGATGTGTTCATGGGACACTGTACGTCAAACAGAAACATCTGTAATTGAGAGACAATATTCTTATTTCACATGTGATTTTCACATCTGTCAAATTGCATGGGAGAAAAATAAAAATAAAATAAAACAATAGTTTATAAATACGATAGGCTACAGAACAATCCGTTAGCATTAAAGGCCACTGACAGCTGATACGGGTATTATTATTTTTTTTTGACAGGTGATACAGCTGTGCAACACGTCATTAGTAATTGACGTCGCTTCAGCTGACGCTTGACTGAGCAAGGACGTTCCATTTGCTTAATTCATGTTGCCTCGGTTGCTGCGTCCTCGTATGTGATCCTTGGATCCTTTCCTTATGGCCTCCACTGGGTGGAGCTAATGAGCGAGGAAAGGACCGAGGAAAAGATGCAAGCAGTAAAAATATGGGATTGGAATGCAGCCCTGGATCACCCCAGATAACACGGCCACTCCAGCTGCTCTGTCTGATAGTTACTCCTTTTCGCACACCCCCAGGGCCTCTGGCCGAGGCGGGGGCACTGGTTTACTCATCTCTCAGTCCTGGAAATTCTCCATGCCCCCTCTACACAGCCTAAATATCTCCTCCTTTGAGTTTCATGCAGTCACTGTAACTCACCCGTCTAAACTTAACATTGTTGTTCTCTACCGCCCTCCAGGTCCACTCGGCGCCTTCCTGGATGAACTGGACACTCTCCTGAGCTCCTTCCCTGAGGATGGCACCCCTGTAATTCTACTGGGCGACTTCAACCTCCAGCCAGAGAGCTCCCAGTTATCCAGTGTCGGCTCACTCCTCCAGTCCCTCGCCCTCACCCAGTCCCCATCGCCTGCCACCCATAAGGCTGGTAATCAACTAGACCTTGTATTCACCAGGAGCTGCACCACCTCTGAACTCATGGTGACTCCCCTCCCTGTATCGGACCATTTCTTTATTTCATTCTCTCTCTCCTACCCACTCTCCCCCAACTCCTCTAACAACCTGCCCTCTGTAACTTTCAGGAGAAATCTCCGCACTCTCTCACTCCTCTCTCTCTACCTCTGCTCTCTCTGCCCTTCCTCCACCTGCAGATTTTATTAATTTGCCTATTGATGTTGCCACCTCCACCTTTAACTCCTGCCTCTCTCAGTCTCTCGACTCACTATGTCCTCTTGTCTCCAAACCAGCTCGACAATCACCCCCCTGCCCGTGGCTGACGGATTCTCTCCGATCCAGCAGAACCACGCTGCGAGCTGCCGAGAGAAAGTGGAGGAAGTCCAGATCTCCAGATGATCTGGCTTCGTATCACACTCTGCTGGCAGCCTTCACATCAGCAACCACATCTGCTAAGATTTCATTTTTCAGTCAAAAATTAATGCATGTGTGTCTAACCCACGTAAACTCTTTTCCACCTTCTCTTCCCTGCTGATCCCTCCACCACCCCTCTCACCCTCTTCCCTCTCTGCAGATGACTTCCTGATCCACTTTGAGGATAAGGTAGCCAAGATCAGAAACTCTTTCACACATCCGGTAACGCCCCAAATTCCCCTAAATGAACCCACTGCTACATTTCTGTCCTTTAAGACTCTGGAGGACACAGATGTACTCGAACTTGTATCACACCAGCGTGCAACCACCTGCCCACTGGACCCCATCCCTTCAGCAGTCCTCCAATCTATATCTGGTGAGGTCCTTCCATATCTGTCCTCCATTATTAACACCTCCTTAACCTCTGGCTATGTTCCTGCTGTTTTCAAAACTGCCCGTGTTACCCCTCTCCTTAAGAAGCCTAGCTTGGACCCCTCTGACGTCAGAAATTATCGTCCTGTGTCTCTCCTGCCCTTCTTGTCAAAAACTGTTGAACGCGCTGCCCTTAACCAACTGTCTGTTTTTCTCCACCAGAACAACCTGCTCGACCCTCATCAGTCCGGCTTCAGAACCGGCCACTCAACTGAAACCGCACTCCTGGCTGTGACCGAGGCACTCGCCACTGCTAGAGCCTCCTCCCTCTCCTCTGTCCTGATTCTCCTTGACCTGTCTGCAGCATTTGATACGGTCAACCACAAACTCCTGATCTCCACACTGGCTGAGATGGGCATCTCTGGAACTGCTCTCTCTTGGTTTACTTCTTATCTCACAGATAGATCCTACCAAGTCTCCTGGAAGGGCTCTATCTCTGCACCTCATCCTCTTTCTACAGGAGTCCCGCAGGGATCTGTACTGGGTCCTCTGCTGTTCTCCATTTACACTAAGTCTCTTGGTTTGGTCATTAATTCACATGGCTTCTCCTACCATTGTTATGCTGATGACACTCAACTCTACCTCTCTTTCCCTCCCTCTACCCCACAGATTAAAGAGAGGATATCTGCTTGCCTGGCTGACATCTCTGAGTGGATGTCTAGCCATCACCTGAAGCTCAACCTCGACAAGACTGAGCTGCTCTTCATGCCACACAAGACATCCCCGCTTTTAGACCTGTCCATCACCGTCGACGGAACTATGGTGACCGCCTCCCGCTCTGCAAGAAACCTGGGGGTGGTCCTGGACGACCAGCTGGACTTCAGAGAGCACATCAGGGCAACGACACGGTCCTGCAGGTTCCTCCTGTACAACATTAGGAGGATTCGGCCGTACCTGACCACCTACTCTGCCCAGCTCCTTGTCCAGACCATGGTCACCTCACGCCTGGACTACTGCAACTCCCTTTTTGCAAGCCTGCCGCTCAGCTTGTGTTCAACCTCCCGAAGTTCACACACGTCACCCCCCTGCTGAGGTCACTCCACTGGCTTCCAGTCATGGCCAGGATCAGGTTCAAAGTTCTGACCCTGGCCTACACTGCAGACAAAAGGTCAGGCCCCTCCTACCTACAGGACTTGATCCAGCACTACACTCCTGCTCGACCACTTCGCTCTGCTGGTGCAGGGCGACTTGCACTTCCCTCCCTCCGTGTCAACGGCACTCGCTCGTCCCGACTGCGGAGCTTCTCCACTCTAGCTCCCCAGTGGTGGAATGAACTCCCCACTCCGTTGCGCTCTGCTGAAACGCTGTCTGTTTTCCGTCGTGGTCTGAAAACGCACTTTTTCAGACTCCACCTTGATTAACTACATATATAAGGCCAAATATATATAGTATGTTCTTGCTGTTTATTTTCTATTTGGTTTTGCTATTTCATAGCTTAGAATGTATAGCCGACTGTATTCTGTATTCTGTTGACTACTAGCGATAGCTCCTATGTTGTGAGAAAGTTGTGCTTCGTTGGATTTGCTTTATAGATTGTGTCTAAGACCTTCAATATGCACTAATTGTACGTCGCTTTGGATAAAAGCGTCTGCCAAATAAATGTAATGTAAATGTAATGTTGATGGGAAGCTTTACTCCTGGCGCAGGTGGTACAAGCCTTAATAAACATCCTGGTGTCGGAAGACATGGAACTCCACCAGAACTTCCGCTTGAGCACTGCCATCATGCGGGTGAAGCCGGGATGACAAGAGAGTGGAGAGGAGTGGGCCCACTGAGTCCGAGCAGTAGAGGGGACATACAGGCGATTCCCCGGGATGGCTCTGGGGTCGGGCTCGTTGCGTAGCGCCCTCTGTATGACTGCCTCGATCTTCCACGAGACCGAGGCGATGGTGCAGGAGGCGGGCAGAATGTTCTCAGGTCTCTCTTTCTCCAAACATGAGTCGAATTGCCTGGAAAGGGCGTCAGGCTTAATATTTTTGGAGCCGGGGCGGTAGGTAAGAGAAATTAAATCTCCCAAAAAATAGGGACCACCTGGCCTGGCGAGAGTTGAGTCTCTTGGCAGTCTGGAGGTAGGCTAAGTTCTTGTGGTCCGTCCACACCACAAATGGTACTTCGGCCCCCTCCAGCCAGTGTCTCCACTCCTCCAATGCCATTTTGATGGCGAGAAGTTCCCGGTTGCCAACATCATAGTTTTTCTCTGCTGGTGAAAGTTTGCGGGAGAAAAACGCACAGGGGTGCAGCCGGTTGTCGGTGGCGGAGACCTGGGAGAGCACCGCTCCCACCCCAGTGTCAGAGGCATCTGCCTCGACCACGAACTGGCGAGTGGGATCAGGGTGAATGAGAATGGGGGCGGAAGCGAACAGTCTCTTAATCTTGCAAAAAGCCCCCTCCGCTTCGGGGCTCCAGCGGAACGTTAAGGCAGTGGACGTGAGCTTGGTGAGGGGTGCGACAACTTGGCTATAGCCCCTGATGAATCTTCTATAAAAGTTGGCGAATCCCAAGAAGCGCTGTAAATGTTTCCGCGTGGCAGGCATGGGCCAGTCAGTAACCGCCTGAATCTTCTTGGTATCCACCCTGATCTGTCCCCTCTCTAGAATAAACCCCAGGAACTCCACTGTGTCAGAATGAAAAACGCACTTCTCCGCCTTGACAAATAGTTTGTTCTCCAACAGTCTTTGGAGAACTTGTCTGACGTGGACTTCATGTTCCTGAGGGTTCTTGGAGTAAACCAGGATGTCGTCGAGGTAGACAAATATGTGTCGACCCAATAGGTCTCGTAGCACGTCATTGACCAGGGCTTGGAACACCGCAGGGGCGTTGGTGAGTCCGAAAGGAATGACCAGGTATTCAAAGTGTCCGAGAGAGGTGTTGAACGCCGTCTTCCACTCGTCCCCCTCTCGAATACGGACCAGGTGGTAAGCGTTGCGTAGGTCGAGCTTGGTGAAGATGGTGGCGTCATGGAGGATGAAAAGCAGAGTCAATGAGGGGTAGAGGATACTTATTCTTTATCGTAATGTTATTGAGTTCTCTGTAGTCAATGCATGGGCGTAGGGAACCGTCCTTCTTCTGGACGAAGAAGAACCCCGCCCCCACGGGTGAAGAGGACGGACGAATCAGCCCATTGGTGAGGCAGTCCCGGATGTATCTCTCCATGGCCTCCCTCTCCGGTCTGGAGACCTTGTAGAGACGACTTGATGGTAGTGGTGTGCCGGGCAACAGCTCAATGGCGCAGTCATAGGGTCTGTGTGGGGGCAGAGTCTGAGCCTGCGACTTGGAGAAGACTGTCTCCATGTCCAGGTAGACCGCAGGCACCGTCTCCAGTGAAGGCTTGGGGGCTTTGGGTGGAGTGGGTACGCCCTCTGCTGGAGCAGGAGCGGATCGCAGGCATTGTTGGTGGCAATCGCGAGTCCAAGCTTGGATCTGACCTGTCTTCCAGTCGATGATGGGGTTGTGTTTCCTGAGCCAGGGTAACCCCAAAATGAGCGGATCGTTGGGAGAGCGGATGACATGAAACTGGATTATTTCTTGGTGATTGCCGGAGATAATCAGTAGAATGGGTTCGGTGATGTGGGTCATTTGACAGAATGTCTTTCCATCAAGAGACCGAGCATTCAAGGGGTGGGGCAATGGAAGGGTGGGAATGTTCATGTCCTTGACCATCACCTCATCAATCAAATCAAGGTCCGCTCCGGAGTCCATCAGCGTTCTGACCTCGATCTCTCTCCCTGGCAACATGATCAAGGCCATGAGGGTCTGGCGAGTCATCTCTGCTGGTTTTCTCCGGGTAGGTCAGGGATCCAATCCGAACTGGGGCGTCGGCATCTGACTTCTTGGAGCGAAGTCTGCACTGCTGTAGAGTATGCCCAAGCTTGCCGCAGTAGAAGCATGACCCAGTCTCTTTACGGCGTTTCCGCTCCTCCGACAAGACTCTCACCCCAGTGTGTGAGAGATCCATGAGCTCGGCCTCCTCCACTGGTCCCTCTCTGGGTCGAGGACTTGACCATCATCTGGGGTAAGGCTGGCCGGCCGGAACTTGCCTCTCGTGGTGGCGTTGTCTGGAGCAGTTGTCCAGGCGAATGGCGGCACGAACGAGTTCATCAAGTTGCGTGATGGGTTCTTGATGTGCCAGCTCGTCCTGCAGAGTCTCACTGAGACTGGCCCGGAACAAGAGCCTCCTCGTTCCAGTGGGTAGCAGCAGCGATGGTGCGGAACTCGATCGAATGATCCGCGGCGCTGTTCTTGCCTTGGCGGAGGGTGATCAGGCGTTGAGAGGGTTCTTGATCGCTGGACGCGTGCTGGAACACTTTGCGAATCTCCTGGGAGAATGCCGCGTAGCGAGAGGGAAGTGACCCACCGGACCATACAGCTGTGGCCCAGTCCAGAGCTCTCCCCTTCAGCAATCCCATGACATATCCAATCCGCCGCTCGTCACCCTGGTAGGTCTGTGGTTGCTGCCGGAACACAAAGTCACACTGGAGGAGGAACGACCTGCATCTCTCTGGTTCTCCGCCGAAGCTCTCCGGGGGGGGTTGTTGTGGCTCCCGGAATTGCCAGGTTCCCGTGGCGTTGAACAGGGGTGATGCAGGCGTGCTGACAGGCTGTTCTGTGGAGCGTGGCTGGACAGCAATGACGAGTCTCCTCATCTCCTGGCACAGCTCTCTCATCTCCCGGCGAAGAGAGGAGATCTCCTGGGTGTGCTCCTGCACGATGGCACCTTGTTCCGCGAGTGCGTGGTGCATTGCGGATGAGTCGGCAGGGTCCATGTTGGCGAAATTGTTCTGAGACGAAGTGCGTGGAGGGTTGGACCCGAGAAGCACGACTCAGAACAATGGATGTAATAAATACCCGCAAGGGCTTTATTAAGGAAAGTTCCGTAATCCTTGTCTTAGCACAAGCAAAGGTCATACACAAAAAGATCCAGCCAATAAACAAAAGTACAGAGGGAGAAGGCAGTCTCGTCGTCAGTAAGCCAGGCAGTAGTTTGGAACCAGGAAGGCAATCAGCGTGGCAGAGGTACAAACGGGAGAAGGCAAAAGAATAGTCGAAAAACAAGCAGGGTCAGACCGGAGTCCTCGCCGCGTGGCAAAAGTACAAAATCAGCAAACAGGAATCGTGGTCAGGACAGGCAGTGAAAACAAAAGGCTGGCAGTAAACAGTGGTCAAAAAACAGGCTTGGATCAAAACAGGAAATCAGAATAAGAATGCTTGACAAATGCTTAAGAGTGCTAGTGAGGCAACAATTTCGCAAGGACATGACATGAACACTGATCTTATATGCAGGTGTAGACAGGTGCAGACACTTAGCTTGAGAGCAGCAGGAAATTCACAACAGCTTGAGAAAATGAGACACGTAACGAGGCAATTAGTAAATCGTTAGTAGTTAACCTATCCTGACCTAGCGTTAGTAAATGAGTAATTAACATGTACGAGAAACGTAAGGTAAACATGAACACATGGTTAGATAGTTAGTATTACCCAATCCTGATCTAATGTTAGTATATTAGTAATTAGACAAGGGAGAATGAAACAATTAGGGAAGCGTGAGTGACAGCAAGAGAAGAAACAGCATGAACGCAAGGCTGCGGAAAAACATGGAAATATGTATGCAAACTAATAAACTATGACAGAACGTTAATACAAATAAGGGCGTGACATAACAATAAACATAAAACATGGCGTGGAACGGTTAGAACCGTAACAGTTAGTACACCTCTATTTTATTTTTGTAACCAGGGCTCCATTGAAAAAGAGACCTGCAGTGTCTCAATGTGATTTCCCTGTATAAATAAATAAAGGTTATGAATAGAAGAGTGTTTAAAATGTCTATCTGCATGCAGAAAGTCACGCATAAAAGAATGGCACGGATTCGGGTAGGAGAAAAAAACCGGCATAAAAATGAGAGCACCACATGTCACCCATCAGTCCACTCATTTTTTGTTGTTTTATTGTCAGAAATAAGTAACACAACTTATGGTATGCCTTAAAATGGTACACTTCCTCATTTCACCACCTTCTGACAGCATCTTGAACATTTTTGAAGTTCAGATCGGGGATCTCAAACTCCAGTATTGAAGGGAGAGCCATAGTGTCCGCAGGTCTTGTGGTTTCCTTTCAGGTAGCAGCCAATTTAAGCCTTGGAAACAGCGGTTTAAAGGAAGCACTTCTAACACCTGCAGAGACTGCAGTCCTCTTGGACTCGAGTTTGGAAATCCTTGGTTTTAATACAGTTTGTACTGTTAAAACTGCAAGTACCCAGAACCTCTTCTGATCCTGCCGTACTAGATACTACTCCACTCCCAGCCCCTCATGCCATGCACATGTCCTCAGCATTGAATGTTATCTTATTCATTATGCGTTATGCGTGGAATTTGAATCATTGAAATTAATGCATATTATGTGAGATTCACCTGCTGCTTCTTGCTGCTTCTCCTCTTTGCCCATACATTATCTCACTTAAGGCCAGTGGGTGTTGGCAGTCCTCAAGTCTACAGTACTGATGCAGATGTTAGTACATAACATTTTCCATTACGATTCAAGAGTTGCATTAGATTTTTTCATCAATGTAACCAAAGATTTTTTGAAATGATACAAGAATTATATTTATAAGCATAGGTAACCACAATATCTCTGGTTGGAAGACGGTTTCTTTTGTTCAAACAGCATCTACACTCTTACCAGAGAGGTATTTGCTGTAACAGTAAATTAAAGTATTCGGTTCTGGTTTTTCAACTTCCACAGCTAAGCTGTGGCACTTCTGTGGCCAATTGCGATGACCTCAGCCATGCTTTTAAACCTTGACTTTAGTCCACTGGAACACTGACCTATATGAAAGCTGGAATGGTTGTTGTAATATGTGTATGAAGAACAGTCATTCCAGTTATAAGGGGAGTTCAGTGGTCTCTATCTAAACTGCACTGCTAAAGTAATTGAGATTAGCCCTCTAGGTTTGTCCACGAGGGGTGATGGTGTAGGTGAGTCTGTGCTGTTGTCTCTGCACAGTAAAATGTCCAGTGTTAATTCAACTCTAACTGAGAACATATGAGTCCATTAGGGAAGTTGATTTAAAGTGATACTGCAGTCAAAAATTGACTTTTCCCATTGTTTTAGGTTAGATTATGATCATACACAACTGTTTATGTCTGAAAATCTCATGTTTAGTCAAAATGTTTTTTTCAGAGTTTTTGTGTAGGCTTACCAATACGCTGGTCTCCGGGGATTCGTGATGTCACGAGATCCTTAACATAAAAATGGGTGGAGTTGAGGTGGTCCTAGAGGTGGTCTCGGCTGGGCACGTGGTATAAAAGCAGAGACCAATGTTTTTTTTTTCCTCTTTGAGACTGAGACCCTTGTACTGCTAACTAGCTAGTTCAAGTTCAAATGCGAATTGCTTTGAATTACTGCTAATGTTAATATTACGACTTATATCGAGCTACATAGTGTAACGTCCTGCTCCCTTCCTGTCCGTTCTCCAGGTTTTCCCTTTCCTCCCGTGTCATGTTTGGATTCCCTGTGTCCGTGTTTTCCCTGTCGCTACAGGCTGGGCGTGCCCCTTCTGTCTGTTCCTCTCTGTTCCCTCACTTCGGGTTCAACCTATCTCCTTTCCCCCTTCTTGCATGCATTCCGCACCAGTCAATTAGTCAATCACTCTCGGTTACATTCCTCATGCTTTTGGTTATTGGTTTCAATTTCACTCCCCTACTTATACCTCCCGCTGGCTGCTATTCGGCGCCAGTTCGTTAACGTTGTTCGTGCGTGTCATGGTCTCCTGGTTTCTGGTACTACTTGACTGAAAGCTCTGTTGTGGTTTTTTCCCTGGCTAACTCCTTGGTTCTAAGTCCAGTGTTCTGTAATATCCAGCCTGTGGCAGTCAAGTCTCCCCTGTTTGTGTTGCGGTACCCCTGCTCCCAGTTAACGTTGCCTGTGCAGTGGGGTGCTCTGCCTCCAGCCCAGTTCCTGTTGGACCCCCCGGTCCAGATCCCGTTCCCGTGATCCAGTTCCTGTTGGACCTCCCGGTCCAGATCCAGTTGCCTGCGCAGTGGGGTGCTCTGCCTCCAGTCCAGTTCCTGTTGGACCCCCCGGTCCAGAGCCCGTTCCCGTGATCCAGTTCCGGTTGGACCTCCCGGTCCAGATCCAGTTGCCTGCGCAGTTGGGTGCTCTGCCTCCAGTCCAGTTCCTGTTGGACCCCCCGGTCCAGAGCCCGTTCCCGTGATCCAGTTCCTGTTGGACCTCCCGGTCCAGATCCAGTCCAGTTCCTGTTGGACCCCGCGGTCCAGAGCCCGTTCCCGTGATCCAGTTCCTGTTGGACCTCCCGGTCCAGATCCAGTCCGGTTCCGGTTCGGAACCCACATCCTGTCTCAAGTCCAGTTCCGGTTCGGAATAACCCTCCGTTCCCGTGACCCAGTTCCTGTTGGACCTCCCGGTCCTGATCCAGTCCAGTTCCGGTTCGGAACAAACCTTCGTTCCCGTGATTCGGTTCCAGTGTGGGCCTCCCGGTCCAGTACAAGTCCAGCTCCGGTTTGGAGCAGTTCGCTACTTCCTGGACCCTCTTAACTATTGTGTTAAGTTTGTGTTGAGCTTGGGACTACCCCAAAGCTCCGAATAAATCCTCATTTCTGTTTCCCTGTCTCTTGGTCGTTGCATTTGGGTTCAGCCCGTGTTTGGGTTCGTGACAGAACGAACTGGCCGAAAACATGGACCCAGCCGACCTCGAGCAGGGTCGCCACGCCTTCCACTCTATGGAGATCGACCCATTCGACACGATTTCCTATGAGGAATACATCTTGGGAATCTTGGGGCAAAATCCGGAGTCTGCCCGCCGTCATGCCGACCACTACCCATCACTCCGGACTCCTCCTCCCAGCTCCCACTCCGTTAGGCTCGGAGTGGTCTCTTTCCATCCGGATAGCTCCGAGCCTAGCCACAACCCCATACCTTCTAATTTTGAAGGTACCCGTCTTGCCCTTTGCCCGAGGGGCTGTGGTCCCAGGAGGAAGCGATGGGGTCCTGGCTCCCGGCTCCATCGACGGGCTCGGCCACCCGTTGACGGAGGATCCATCACCCTTCCGTCCCTGCCCAAGCCTCCTGTCCCGTTCCGACCCAGCCCTCCTGTCCCGTTCCGACCAAGCCCTCCTGTCCCGTTCCGACCCAGCCCTCCTGTCCCGTTCCGACCCAGCCCTCCTGTCCCGTTCCGACCCAGCCCTCCTGTCCCGTTCCGACCCAGCCCTCCTGTCCCGTTCCGACCCAGCTCTCCTGTCCCGTTCCGACCCAGCTCTCCTGTCCCGTTCCGACCCAGCTCTCCTGTCCCGTTCCGACCAAGCCCTCCTGTCCCGTTCCGACCCAGCCCTCCTGTCCCGTCCCGTCCCAGCTCGCCTGTCCCGTCCCGTCCCAGCTCTGCTGTCCCGTCCCGTCCCAGCTCTCCTGTCCCGTTCCGACCCAGCTCTCCTTTCCCGTGCCGTCCCAGCACTCCTGTCCCGTTCCGACCCAGCTCTCCTGTCCCGTTCCGACCCAGCTCTCCTGTCCCGTTCCGACCCAGCCCTCCTGTCCCGTTCCGACCCAGCCCTCCTGTCCCGTCCCGTCCCAGCTCTCCTGTCCCGTCCCGTCCCAGCTCTCCTGTCCCGTCCCGTCCCAGCTCTCCTGTCCCGTCCCGTCCCAGCTCTCCTGTCCCGTCCCGTCCCAGTTCTCCTGTCCCGCCCCGGTCCATGCCTCCTGTCCCGCCCCGGTCCAAGCCTCCTGTCCCGCCCCGGTCCAAGCCTCCTGTCCCGCCCCGGTCCATGCCCCCTGTCCCGCCCCGGTCCATGCCCCCTGTCCCGCCCCGGTCCATGCCCCCTGTCCCGTCCCGGCTCTCCTGTCCCGTCCCGTCCCAGCTCTCCTGTCCCGTCCCGTCCCAGCTCTCCTGTCCCGTCCCGTCCCAGCTCTCCTGTCCCGTCCCGTCCCAGCTCTCCTGTCCCGTCCCGGTCCATGCCCCCTGTCCCGCCCCGGTCCATGCCTCCTGTCCCGCCCCGGTCCATGCCTCCTGTCCCGCCCCGGTCCATGCCCCCTGTCCCGCCCCGGTCCATGCCTCCTGTCCCGCCCCGGTCCAGGCCTCCTGTCCCGCACCGGTCCATGCCTCCTGTCCCGCACCGGCCCATGTCTCCTGTCCGGTCCCTTTCCACGCCACCAGTCCCGTCCCGTTCCCTGCCTCCTCTCAAGTTGCGGGACCAGTTAACCTCCTGTCCTGAACGGCCGAGCTCGCTAGCCTCCTGTCCTGAGCGGCCGAGCCTGCTAGCCTCCTGTCCTGAGCGGCCGAGCCTGCTAACCTCCTGTCCTGAGCGGCCGAGCCTGCCAACCCCCTGTCCTGAGCAGCCCAGCCTGCTAAACTCCTGTCCTGAGCAGCCCAGCCTGCTAAACTCCTGTCCTGAGCAGCCCAGCCTGCTAACCTCCTGTCCTGAGCAGCCCAGCCTGCTAACCTCCTGTCCTGAGCAGCCCAGCCTGCTAACCTCCTGTCCTGAGCAGCCCAGCCTGCTAACCTCCTGTCCTGAGCAGCCCAGCCTGCTAAACTCCTGTCCTGAGCAGCCCAGTCTGCTAACCTCCTGTCCTGAGCAGCCCAGCCTGCTAACCTCCTGTCCTGAGCAGCCCAGCCTGCTAACCTCCTGTCCTGAGCAGCCCAGCCTGCTAACCTCCTGTCCTGAGCAGCCCAGCCTGCTAACCTCCTGTCCTGAGCAGCCAAGCCAGCTAACCACCGCCGGCCCCCTGAGCGATGCAGCCGTCGCCGCCGGCCCCCTGAGCGATGCAGCCGTCGCCGCCGGCCCCCTGAGCGATGCAGCCGTCGCAGACGGCTCCCTGAGCCGGTCTCCTGAGCGATGTAGCCATCGCAGTCTGTCCTGTCTGCGCCGCCGTCCTCCTGAACGGTCCTGTCTGCGCCATCGTCCTCCTGAGCGGTCCTGTCTGCACCGCCGTCCTCCTGAACGGTCCTGTCTGCACCGTCGTCCTCCCGAGCGGTCCTGTCTGCACCGCCGTCCTCCCGAGCGGTCCTGTCTGCACCGCCGTCCTCCTGAGCGGTCCTGTCTGCACCGCCGTCCTCCTGAGCGGTCCTGTCTGCACCGTCGTCCTCCTGAGCGGTCCTGTCTGCACCGCCGTCCTCCTGAGCGGTCCTGTCGGCGCCGCCGTCCTCCTGAATGGTCCTGTCTGCACCGTCGTCCTCCTAAGCGGTCCTGTCTGCACCGTCGTCCTCCTGAGCGGTCCTGTCTGCACCGTCGTCCTCCGGAGCGGTCCTGGCTCCACAAGAGCCTTATTCTGGACCACTCTCCTCCGGCTTTCACAACCAGTTCCCGGACAGGGTTAGGCCTTCAGATACGCCAGGTGGCGTTCTTTGAGGGGGGGGTACTGTAACGTCCTGCTCCCTTCCTGTCCGTTCTCCAGGTTTTCCCTTTCCTCCCGTGTCATGTTTGGATTCCCTGTGTCCGTGTTTTCCCTGTCGCTACAGGCTGGGCGTGCCCCTTCTGTCTGTTCCTCTCTGTTCCCTCACTTCAGGTTCAACCTATCTCCTTTCCCCCTTCTTGCATGCATTCCGCACCAGTCAATTAGTCAATCACTCTCGGTTACATTCCTCATGCTTTTGGTTATTGGTTTCAATTTCACTCCCCTACTTATACCTCCCGCTGGCTGCTATTCGGCGCCAGTTCGTTAACGTTGTTCGTGCGTGTCATGGTCTCCTGGTTTCTGGTACTACTTGACTGAAAGCTCTGTTGTGGTTTTTTCCCTGGCTAACTCCTTGGTTCTAAGTCCAGTGTTCTGTAATATCCAGCCTGTAGCAGTCAAGTCTCCCCTGTTTGTGTTGCGGTACCCCTGCTCCCAGTTAACGTTGCCTGTGCAGTGGGGTGCTCTGCCTCCAGCCCAGTTCCTGTTGGACCCCCCGGTCCAGATCCCGTTCCCGTGATCCAGTTCCTGTTGGACCTCCCGGTCCAGATCCAGTTGCCTGCGCAGTGGGGTGCTCTGCCTCCAGTCCAGTTCCTGTTGGACCCCCCGGTCCAGAGCCCGTTCCCGTGATCCAGTTCCGGTTGGACCTCCCGGTCCAGATCCAGTTGCCTGCGCAGTTGGGTGCTCTGCCTCCAGTCCAGTTCCTGTTGGACCCCCCGGTCCAGAGCCCGTTCCCGTGATCCAGTTCCTGTTGGACCTCCCGGTCCAGATCCAGTCCAGTTCCTGTTGGACCCCGCGGTCCAGAGCCCGTTCCCGTGATCCAGTTCCTGTTGGACCTCCCGGTCCAGATCCAGTCCGGTTCCGGTTCGGAACCCACATCCTGTCTCAAGTCCAGTTCCGGTTCGGAACAACCCTCCGTTCCCGTGACCCAGTTCCTGTTGGACCTCCCGGTCCTGATCCAGTCCAGTTCCGGTTCGGAACAAACCTTCGTTCCCGTGATTCGGTTCCAGTGTGGGCCTCCCGGTCCAGTACAAGTCCAGCTCCGGTTTGGAGCAGTTCGCTACTTCCTGGACCCTCTTAACTATTGTGTTAAGTTTGTGTTGAGCTTGGGACTACCCCAAAGCTCCGAATAAATCCTCATTTCTGTTTCCCTGTCTCTTGGTCGTTGCATTTGGGTTCAGCCCGTGTTTGGGTTCGTGACACATAGAGAGTTATTCATCTACAACGTCTTACTATTTGGTATCTTTAGCTAACTTGCCTGCGTTATGCCAAGAAGTCAGAGATGTATCGTTCCTCGGTGCAACGCCACCGGCTCTGTTAGCTTTCATAATCTGCCGAGAGACGGTGTAGAGCACGCAGACTTGCCGATGCAATAAATAAATACCTGTGTCTTTACATAATACCTACATTGTAATCTGTGGGTGGTATACTGTATTTACATGTGCATTTCGTAATCATTACATCAGCTAAGTAAAACAGCTTGGTACAATATACCTATACATGAGTTACATTGTACTTGTGATATTATTGTACAGTTGGGCCAAGCATGCCCGACTACAGCACAGCAGTATTAGACAAATCAAGAATAGCTTCATAACTATGCTGACATTACGTTACCTCGGTAACCTCACGGCAACACAAGTTTTCTGGAGGGGAGAGGTTAGAGCAGTGGCCACAAGCACACCTGTTAGGACGTTAGTTTTTTCCGTTATCTGTACAAGCTACAACAAAAATGCTTTTGCAAATGGTTGACATTACTGATAGGTAATAGCTAATGTGGGGTTGAAGGCAACCTATTGCATGAGCCATCTTAGCTATCTTTTATGAATATGTAACGTTAGCTAAACGATAGCAATAATAAATTTGATGTAGCCCAAGCAAAACGGAGATACTATTACGTAAAAACTAGGATACGATTACAGCACAAGGTGAGAGATAAAAGTAGACAAAATATATAGACAAGAACAAAGGCATGGACAGAGTCTAAGTAGCAAGAGGCTAAGGGAGCATTGGGGCATGTGCAGCACAGTCTAGGAGAGTAGGCGAGGGATGGGGGACTTTGTAGTAACGTACGGCCAGGGTGAAAAGGTGGGTTTTGAGACGGATTGGAAGATGGTGAGTTAGTAAGTAACTCGAACGGAATGTATCGATAAGTTAGGTACTGCAAGGCATTCTATTGTGTGTGAGTTTAGCCCCATTTGGTCCAGAGAGAACTGGTAACTTAGCTAGCTAGTTATCTTAGCTATCATTTATGAATAATGTTAGCTAATAAATAATAACAATTCTCTCCGGACCAAGTGGAGCTATGAGGGCGCTACAAGCAGCCATGTTCAATATACTAACGTTACTGTGTGACTGGGTTTTGCTGTGTATTTGAATGTATTCAATAGTAACGTTACTTTAGGCAGACAAACAAGTTAACTTAGCTAGGTAACGTTAGCTTTACCATTCGGTTACATCCCCGGTTCTCTCCTCGCTCAACCAATACAGCCGGGGCGGCGGCTGCTGCTGCCAGTGGCTCGAATGAATACGGCTGTATCACCCAAGCAACATCTTAGCGAGGAGAGTCTTCCACCACAAAGGAATCCTCTTCCTCCACTTCAAACTCCTCCACCTCAAAACTCCCTGCAGTACTGCTGTCACTCTTGTCGCTTGCCATTTTGTTGTTTGTTTAGTAGTGAGGAGACAGCAGGAAGGGGGCTGAGTCAGTTCACCAAGACACACACTTTCACTCCTTGACTGTATGAATATTCATAATATGACTACGTGGCATCATCGTCATATGACCACACCTACTCACGAGTTCCAGTTCAAATTGAAGCGGTAAAAAAGGCCTTAGAAAAGGCTCTGCAGTATCTCTTTAACACTGAACATTTTACTGTGTGTTCATATGTATGCCTGCACCTGATCAGTCAGAATCCTGGATCCCCGTGTTCATGATGGGGTGAGGTAAATGGCAGTGGAGTTACCTGTGGGGCAGCTCTGGAACAGTATATCCTTAGCCGTCTGTAGGACAGCCCTGGAACAGTATGCCCCAGTCGCCTGGGGGGAAAACTTATTAGCACAAAATGGCCTATTTTCAAAATGACCATTTTTTACAAAACAATTTACATTTTTCTCTATACATTAAAATGACGTTGAATTCTCTACATTCTTTTAGTAAAACCAGGACATATTAAACTCTAGTCTTCAGTCGCCTTGTGACCACCATCCTGATCAGATTTCATTTTTCAGGCCTGTCATCTTCAACACTTACATCAACCTTTCCTAAGATGTAGCAGTCGGCAGGTTCAAAACCCTGTCTCTGTTGGAGCTCCAGCGCAACCTTTCTCAGATATAATGGCGGTTACATTTTGAAATATCTCAGCTGGAGTTTTAGTCATATCACAGCAGTGCCATGTTCTAGCCCAAAGGATTGTTTATTTTTGTACTGATCAAAAAACATTTCTGTATTTTCTACTCATCTCATTATAGAATATTGTGGAGTGGGCGGTGAGGGGAGAGAGGGAAAGTGAGCGACTTACAGGATGTGTGACTAATCACAGAGTGGAGGTGGTGGGGGTGACATGGAGGGAGCTATTTGTGTTCAATTCCCTCTAATAGATTCATCTTCTAAGAGGTGCACCCTGCAAGCTTAACAAGGTCCCTGCTTTGTCCCTGAGACCTTGAAGGTCTTCTGATCATCCTAAGTGGTGTTCCGGTTGACGCCGCTGCTCCCAATCCGCCACGTGACCCAATTAGGCACTGTTTTAACCCCTTCCCTTCCCCTGTTCAACCTGGCAAGGCTCAGTCTGATTGTTATACACTGTGTGTGAACTCTCACACAAACACAGATTTCACACACATGCGCACACATGCACAAATACAAATGCCACACATGTACACACACACGCTCACAACCCCAATAGCCTGCCAGCTGTGCCCATCTGTGTTTCTTGTTCTAATTTAATAATTCTTGGTGAAACGTATATGACTTTAACTTGTTCTGTGATTGCATCCGCTCTATCTACCTGCAAGAATGGATATGCAGTCCACTTCAGCCAGGGAATAACAGCGGTCTGACTCATCCCAACTTCAAACCTCAAGGCAGCCGATTAAGTCTCATTTACATTTTCTTCTTTTTTGAATTATGTTCTTGTGTTACTACGATGCCGCTTGCACCCACACAGAGAAGCTCCATTACACTTGCCTGTCCGGGACTATTTTACAAGCCACACAGTGTATTTTAGGAGAGCCAGAGCAGAAATTCATATCTTTGTCTGTGTGGTAAGTAAAAAATATTTGGCCATAAGCCATTTTTAAAGAAATGTTAATGAGTTAACATCAATATATGAGTGGAAGTATTTTTTCAGTCAAAACTGAATGGGGGAAACTGGCTTTTTCAGCACAAATTATAGATATCAGCAGAGGGCGACATTATATCCGGTGCTGAGGTTGAGAGTTGAAAGCTGGCCCCTTGACCATGATAATGAGAATTTGGGAGGAAGTGACAATAAAAAAAGAAATTGTTCTATTTCATACTGGTCAACACACCCCGGTTTGGGTCATCCTCGCCAAGACGGTGAGCTGCTAGAAGACTGAATAGCAAATTAACCACCACTACACGGCAGACACCACGTCACACCATAAATATGGTGCGTGTACACCGCCTGTCCTATTTTTGCCTCGAGTTTGAGCGTGAGACTGTCATATCTTTACTTTCGCCTGGATAATTGCAGCTCCTCTTTGCCCTCTCCCACCTGCCGACTGGAGCCTCTTCTTCTTAAAAAGTACCCGAGGCTTAGATAATCTACCTACTGTTTGGCGCAGGCACACATCAGGTAGGAGAAATCCATAGTATTTGTTCAGTGTGATTGTATTTTTAAGCGGCTCATTGCCGTCTTTGTTTTCAAGTTTTACTTCCGATATATAGTTTAACTTTCAGCAACGTGTGGCGTTGCATTTTGCGGTTATCTTACCGATTGATGAATGTGTGTCAGTCATTTTCGTGGGTTCCATGGGGAGGAATTTTGAGACTGTCCCTGGAGTGCTGAATTATTGTGTACTAATGCGGAGCAGCTGCATCGGGTTAGGTAATTGGGGCTGGGCCATCGAAAAAAAGCAGCACACCTGAACAGAAAAGGGAGAAATCTGGGGAAAGAATCTGGGCGAGAGAGGGTTCCCTCTCCATTGTTTAGTCGAATTTATTTATTTATTTTTTGTTTTTTTCCGGGGAATTTTGTTACTTTTGTTTAGTGTGTGTATGCGAGTGTCTGTGTGGTTTGTCTAATTGGCGGAGTACTTACCCGGAGGACGGCGAGTTTGCGGCGGCCTCCTGAGACCTGAGGGCGAAAATAAAGGAAGGAGGAACACAACGTTACTTTCGGGTTCGGCGCAAGTGCGGTGGCAGGGTACTGCAGAGCCAGTTGGTGCAGACGGAGCTGAGATGACCCTCTAATTCAGTGTTTCAGCATGCACAAGCCTGGTCGTGTTTATGGCCCACCAAAATTCTTCTATTTGTTTAAACAAAGTTTCCTTAAAAAATAATTGGCTTACACACCTTATTTAGGATACAGTATTGGGAATACATTAATAAGTTAAAGTCAAATGAAAATGTATTTAAAGTGCATTATCACCAACATGGGTCCTAAAACACTTCACAATAAAACAAAGGGTACTTAAAATAGCATGTATGCATATACACGCAAAAATGCACACACAAGTGTGAGTGAAATTGCTAAGTAATGTGGAAACAGGGACCCAGTAGCAGGTAGGGAGTACAAAAACGGAAGTTTAATGAGGGACAGGGCAGCAACCTGTAATGAAATGGGTAGGGTCGAACACCGGAGAGACAGGGCAATGGAACAAAAGAGTCCAAAGAGTGGTCACAGAAAAGGCAGAGGTCGGAACCGGGAAGGCACAGCAGAGGTACAAAAACAGTCCAAAATCAGGGTCGCGAGAACACAGGGAGGCGTAACGGGAAAACAAGAAAAAACTCAAAGAAGACAGCAACAAAAAACCAACAGAAAAAAGGACGAGGGATAACAAAAACTCAGGAACAGATACAGAACGACACTAACGGACAACTCTGAAGATTCTTTGAAAAGCTAGAATAAACAAAACGGTGAGGAACTCGCAACAAAGGACTGAAAGCACACAGGGATATATAAATACACTGAGGGAGACAAGAAACAATGAGGATCAGGTGTGAGGAACCGGGAAGGGAATATGATAGACAGGTGCACGTAATGAAACAATGAGGAGAGCAGATAATAAAATAACAAGGGAGAACGTAAGACACAAACTGGAAACAGATACATAGAGCTAACATGACATTAACTCCAATAAGACAAGTGCATACAATAAGGGATAGGAAAGTGTAAACGACAGTCAGCTGTAGTTAAGAGGAACCAAAGAAAGATAATTAGTGATAGAACAGGCAGAAAGAGAGACAGCTGCAGCGAGGAAAGAAGTAGACGTTAGTAAGTTAGTAGAAAACCCTGATTCTATGGCGTTAGTAGATTAGTATTATATACAAGTAGATTAGTAGACACTAATTCTAAGATGTTAGTGGTTGTTAGTTAATTAGTATTATTTACAATGAAGTAAATAGTAATGAAGGAAGCGCATGACAGCGGAAATACAGAGAAAACCAAAATCCCCACAGACTCGTGTCAGAAAAGTGTGACGAAGACAGGGAGTGACAGTAATACAAAACACAGAACAGTGAAACCAAAAATAATCAGAAACATAAATACATAATCAGAATAAATAAACAAGTAAAAAAGACAAAACAGAGAGACAGAATCACAGAACATAACAGAAATGAATAGACTAAAGCTAGTACAACAGTATGTGTCATATAATGACTAAAAGTAAACCGAACAACCGTGATCAGGCACTTCTATAAATCAGTGCTCTTCCATTGATGCTGTTGGATGCTGCTAACGCAGGCTGTAATAACGAGAGAAAATATGGGTTTTTAATCTCAACTTAAAAATACCAACTGTCCCTGGATGCAGAAAGGGCATTCCAGAGACCAGGAGCATGGTATAGGCAAATGCCTGTTCCCAGACCGCTTCCTATTAACTCTGGGCATAACCAAATAGCTCCTGTTCAGAGGGCAGTGAGGGCATGCAGACATATACGGACTAATAAGATCATAAAGATATGATGGCGCTAATCCATTTAAGGCTTTGTAGGTGAGAAGGAGAATCTTATAAGCTTATATAGCTATGGTCTCAATTGACAACCAGTGAAGAGGCCAGAATGGTTGTTAGCGTTTGTCCGGGCTCTCACCTCAACATTATGAACAAATTGAAGATGTCTAGTGGCCGAGTTTGGCAGGCCAGAGAAAAGTACATTACAATAATAAGTCTAGGGGCTCTATTTTCTGACGCACGGCGCATGGGGCACTGTGCCTGGCTACTGAATTTTGTTATTTTCCATGACCAGAGGCGAGGAGCGCACAGCTTACAGCGCGCAGCGCAGGTGGAAATTGGGCTGGATTAGGCTGAATATTTATTAGTGGGTGTGTTGCAGCTGGACTCACAGCAAATCAAATGACTTCAAAACAAAGTCCTCCATGTACCGAAATAGCCTATGCAGAAACTAGCTTATTTGTATATTTAAATGACCAACTAAACAACCGTTAACAAATTATTTCACCTTGCAACATTATGCATTGACATTAAACTCAAACATTTTCAATAGAATCTTGCAATTGGATAACGTCATGTGAATAATCGAAAATCACAAATATGAGTTAATCCATTCATTAAAAGGTGTCTTTATTAATAAACACCATCAATCTCTACAATGATACAACACAATCGATTGAACTGCAGAATGTTGATAATCATAATTAGGACTGAGCCTAGCCTACTATTTACACTATTGCAGCCTATAGCAAGTAGTCTACATCTTTTCATATGATGAAACTAGCTTCTTTCCAGTCATAATAAATTACAAATACTTCAAACAAGCAAATGATTCTCGCTTTACGGGTTTGCAGCTAAATTTGAGTGTAAATATTTTTAAATAACCCTCCAATATAATTAGAGTTTAGTATTTTACTTGCAAAAAGGTATTGCATTTCATTTTTGTGTGGTGACCTAACTGTCAACCACTAGAACTGAATTCACTTGACTACGCCACCTACTTAATTAGGTAAAGAAACGCAACAGGTAGAGTAGGGGCACTTTGTTAGTACTTCACAGCTACAACACCTCCCCGCGCCGTGCGGACCCAAGTACCGCCCCACCACTCGCCCGCCTCAACCACGGGTGCCTGCAGAGGGGACAGTGACGTGGAGAAAGGGAACCACGCACAGCAAACCACCGCCAATACAACAGCATGCCAGTTCCACAACCACAGAAAATAAATGTATACAAGTGCGAAAAACATTCATCTCTACCACACCTCGTGGGAAAATCCCCTCTCACCAACACACCACAGCAGAGAATCAGGCAAAACGCGGAAGTGCACCCAGTATCCCCAAAGGCGCAGGACAGGGCGACTCTGGAAATAACGCAAGGCTTGGATAAGACTGCAAAACAATTTGGGCAGTCACTTTTACACAAGCAGCGTTTACGTTTACAATTAATATGCAGGGATATACTGCACCGGCCCAGCACTGGCAATCAGCACGCTGGCGTCTGGCGGCGCTCACAATGTTAGCTAACCAAAACACTTAGACACGAAGAAAACTGTTTTTAGTATAAATTCCCTCTATGAAACAGTGGCTGGTACCGACACCTTAGAAGAGAAGACAACAGGTTAGCAAGCCACGATTGTCACAAAATAAGGTAGAACAAAGTACCATGACTGAAACTACATACTTTGCAACACGAGTTCATTAAACACGAGTCTGCACTGGTTCACTCCATAGATTCTGCAACCAGACAATGGGCCTCATTCATGAAACGTTCCTAAATATACGCGTACATTTATGTCCAAAAGGAGTTGGTACGAAAAGTTTACGCCGTATTCATCAAACCGTGTGGAAAAGGTAGATTTTTTCATATTCACGTACGAAGCGCGTCCACGTTATTTTGTGATTAGCATAAATCCACGCCCACGAATTGCCTTATATGGAGGCTGTCACTTCCATTTAAAGGTCGATACCTAGTCAAAATGGCCCAGAAAAAGCAAAGGAAATAATAATTCTGACACTGAAATCTAAGTTTAATTAGCAGATGTTTAATGAAAGATTTTTTTTTAAAATATGGTCAGTACCGGTGTCATGAAATGGTAAAAGCCTAGCAGGAGATAACATGTCCCATAAATACAGAATCAGCCCTCAAATAAACTCTTAAAGTAGTAAAATAAAATAAATAGCCTATTTGATTGACATTAAATTGGAGGCGAAGAAACGTATAGCTGCACATCTACGTCTGCGTCGGACGAGCGAGCGCATTGCTTTATCACAGACTGGAAATAAATTAAACGTTATTCAGTTCGTAATTTTGTTGGGGTTCTGTGAATGTGAGTTGTGGTTTGAAATCGGGTAATCACATAGGCTGCCTTATTTTAGAATCTCTCTGGCGCGTTCTAATTGTGGTCACATTGATGGCGTGAGAAAAAGAATCAAGCTCAGGTTTTACCGGGATATAGCCTGCTGGCTATACATTCTAACTGTATAAAAAAACTATATAAAACTTTCACTTTTAAATAAAGTTTATCCGGTTTTCCCCCTGAACGCAAGACGGCGTTTCACCGACTTTTCAACAAAAACGTGCACTGGGGTGTGCAGTCTATGGAACAAATAACATTGGACAGGTTGGCAATTTCATAAAAACCCAGCTTTACCACCAAATTGGATTTACGTGCAAATTCGTTCTGCTCACGTTTCATGAATGAGGCCCAATGAGTTTAACCTTGAAGGTAAAACACACACATTAGCCTCACAAACGTGAATTACTGGCAACTATCTGTGTGGAATGGCATGCTGCACACAAAAACCCAGTTTTATAACTGTGAACTGCATTGTGTTCATTACTAGGGATAGCTGCTACTGAATGGGAAGAATGTGCTTTCTTATCTGTTCTGTAGTTACTTCGATGACCTTTCTGTATGCACTTACTGTACGTCGCTTTGGATAAAAGCGTCTGCTAAATCAATGTAATGTAATGTAATGTATAATGTATACTTGGAACTGTTCACTTATTTATTCTGACAAAATGACCCAACTCCCCAAATGACAAACAAAACAAATACATATAGCTACTAGAACAATATAAAATAGTTGTTACCAGGGACACGTGGATTACAGCCCAGCTAGGACAATTCACATTTAAAAAATGGATCTTTACCCACCATAGAACAGGAAAAATCCAACTCGTCCAAGCCCCAGCAGCAACAGCAAATTGATCACAACAGCTCCATGAGACTCAGACAAAAGGTTAAAACCACTCCCGGATGCCCATTCACCCCTCCACTCACACCTGTAGATTGTTTGGCTAATTAGTGCAAACTAACAGGTATGTGCATTACTTTCAATCATCACATTTGCCATCAAGTAGATTCCAATGCCATTACGTTGCCCAATGCCCACTGTACCAAAATTGCACTGCACAACTCGATTTGCACTGACACATCCCAAAGGGCCTCTCTTCCCACTTCAGCCCACCAAAATTATTTCACCTTGCAACATTGTGCATTGACATTAAACTCAAACATTTTGAGTAATCAAGCATTCAATAGAATCATGCATTTGGACAACGTCATGTGAATAAACGAAAATCACAAATACGAGTTAATCCATTCATTAAAAAGTGTTTTTGTTAATAAACACCATCGATCCCTACAACAATAGCCTACAACACATTCGATTGAACTGCAGAATATTGATAATCATAATTTGGACTGAGCCTTGTCTACCGTTTACACTATTAGCCTACAGTGAGTCATCTACATCTTTTCATGTGATGAAACAAGCTTCTTTCCAGTAATAATAAGTTACAAATACTTTGAACAAAACAATTATTCTCGTTTTAATGTGTTTGCAGCTCAATTTGACAGTAAATATTTTGAAATAACCCTCCAATATAATTAGAGAGGGATTAGTAATTTATTCGCAAAAAGGTATTGCATTAAGTAGATTCCAATGCTATTACGTTGCCCACTGGACCAACATTGCACTGCGCAAATTGATCTGCACTGACACACCCCAACAACGCATCTCCTCCCACTTCAGCGCACCAAATTACCAAATGGGCTCAGGTGCGTCAAACCCCATGACGAAAATGGCACGGCTCGCCACTGGCTGGAAAATATAACCTTAGATGTTGCAAATAAGTTTCAGAATCTGCCACTGATAGCATATGTCGGAATTTAGCGATGTTACAAAGGTGGAAGAAAGCTGTCTTGGTGACAATCTCAATCCCAGCCTTGATATGACAATGAAATTACTATGAAGAATAAAAAATAACATGACGGATTTTGTGATATTATACAACCATCAATATTCAGATTTAATCACTCAGTCTGGTGCATGTGTTTGGCTGGTCGAATAAGCAACATCTCAGTTTTTTTTCTACATTAAAGAGGAAAAAATTCACTGAAATCCATCTCTTACATTTAGACATAAATGTGTCTTGGACTACAAGTTGGTTCATATGGCTTAAGACGTATAAAGCTGCTTGTTGTCGGCATAACAGTGAAAATTAATACCATGTATATTAATTATATCACCAAGAATCAGCATGTAAATAATAAAAAACACAATGGACCAAGCACACCAAGCCCAGATAGCAAGGAAACATTGAATCAATGTTGAATTAACATAAGATGAAGTATTGATTCAATGTTGATCTCTGATGTTGATTCTGCGTCCAGGTGCTCATCGAGTTTACGTTGAATCAATGCATTGAAATAATGTTGAAACAATGTTGATGTTAACAATGGAAATCAACATAACTGACGTTAAATCAATGTATTATCAATGTAATCTATCATAGCTAATGGTAATATAATTTTATAACTGCATTTTACATTGCTCAAAGTAACTCATTCTTGCTCAAAGTAGTCAAAATCTACAAAAAACAAATCAAAATACTTTTGAGTTAGGCTACTAAAATAGATAACACATTGACATCAATTTTTAAAATGCAAACCTTTATTGATTAATCTCTGCTTAATGGACACAATACATGCAATAGTTATAGTTCCATGCTGAAAAACGAAAGTTGAAGTGTTTTAAAAACTAAACTCGTCTAAAAAAAATGTTTGTTTACTGTTCACAATGTGGGTCGCGGCGTGAGCTGCCATGATAATGGTGATGTCAAGTTCTTCCTAGTCGGGATGGCGGAGTTGATTTCCCGAACTCTGATTTCAGACATGGAACTCTTAGTTGAAAGGGCGTTTTATTACAATTTCCCTCGTCGAATATCGGGACTCCTATAGTTGGAAAGCGAAAATTAGCGAAATTAGATTTTTTTATTTGAAAATGAAAGCGCACCTGAATCTGATCAATAATCTATTTTGTTCATCAGTATGATGACTTTGGTTGTTATTGTTACATTGATACAATGTTTCCATTTCAACCTAATACATCGGTGACCAGAAATGTTGATTCCACTATTGAAAATTGGTTGATGACCGATACTGATGCTTATAACACAATATCAATGTTTATTCAATACTTCCTTGCTATCTGGGAGGTTTACTTTTCACAATTCAGAAATGGTATTACTGTAAACTACATATTGAGTTCCAGTTAATAAGTACAAGAACCATAAAAGTGTTCTGAAAACCAGTATGTTTCTCCAAATGGTTTAAAAGAATGTCATGGTCAACAGGGTCAAAAGCAGTACCTAAATCAAGCACGGCAACACTGATGTTTGATCCACAGATTTGCAGATCATTCGCCACCCTTGTCAGTGCCATTCCAGCGGAACGAAAGCATCAAAAGCCAGACGGAAATTTCTCAAAAAGAGAGTTCCCTAAAATTGTTCAGTGCTTCAGAGTCGAGGTTTGGTTTCTTAAGTAATGGTTTAATAATAATCGTTTTGAAGGCTGAAAAAACAGAACCCGTGGAGAGCAACATGTTTATAATATTAAGAAATGAGCAACATAAAATTGGAAGCAGTTCCTTAAATAGTTTGGCTGGGACGGGGTCAGGCATACAGGTGGTGGGTTTCGATGCAGTCACCACTCAACAATTTAGTAAAGGTCTTGAGGGAAATTACTTCAAACTATGAGAAAATACCGCTGAACACATTCACAGTGGTAGAATACATCACAATGTAAGGATTCATCTGAAGTAAAGCAGTGTGTGGAAATAATTAAATTCCCACACACTGCTTCACTTTCCAGAGTTATGTTCTTTTTGTATTGAATATCAAGCTCTCTTTTGATAGACAGCCACTAATCTGCCACACAGCGTCTGACATCAATGACACAAGATGAATTTAATCAATGGTAGGAACGGAGCAATCAGCCTTACGTGTAGGCTACGAGCCAATACTACTCAATCCCAGTGATAGAAAATGCCGCTACCAACTCAATTTATAATCGAACCTTCTGCCAAATGCCAAGTTCAAAAATTTGCTAGCTAGCTAATGTATCTGTCTGCTAACATGCTATACCATGTGATATTTTTGTACCAAGCTGCTTTAGCTACTTGAATGGTATTTATTTAATGTATCTATTTCTTTGCTTTAAACCATGAACACATGAAGACCCCTATACCAGCCATTGTAAATCCTACAGGTCATCAGAAACTTCTGTAAATATCTAAAATGTTTTTCATCACACACACAAAAGCTGTCTGGGCCAATCAAAATCATGTACTAAAACAAAAAATAATTTTTAATACTGGAAGGTGAACTATCCCTTTAAGCCAATTAACACCGGCTAAATTAATTCAAGTGGCTTTGACAGTCAATGTGAGACCGTTGTTGATATTTGCAATATTGGCAATAGTTACAAGAAAATTGGTGCTCTCAGACTAAAAGTAATTTCTTCCTGGGGGTGCATGGAGCCAGATAAACAAATGCTGCTTTTACAAACTGCAACAGATGAGACACCAAGGTCAAGGAAAAACAATTTATTAGCCGAATCAACTATGATGCACATAGTGCTCCGGTGAATTAGTGGTTAAATTATTGATTAAATTCGCCTAACCACTATAGGCTATGCACCAGTTCATGAATAATTTATTTTCTCACCGTCTCATTGTTGTCGTGTGCGGACAGAATTTTTTCCTCTTTATTCAATAGCCTACTGCAGCCAGTATGCTTATTGTATTATAAGTATGTGTCTGTGCTCCTCCTGTATCAGAAAAATACACACCAGTAAAAACTGACCACCACAGTCTGCAAGAGGAGTTAAGGCCCGCCCACACCAAGAACGATAACTATAAATATATCGTTTCTAAAAATTCAGTTCTAACTGAAGTGGATGGCGGAGTACACACCACAACCATAACGACAACGACAGTGACGAACGATATCGTTGGGATCACTTTCACTTTCAGGGCGATTTGCTGAACGATAGAAACACTGACAGCCAATCAAAATCCATCAGAATTTACAGGGCGTCACGTTCAAGATGGCAGATGACATCGCAGAGAGACTTTACAGAACGTTATCGTTCTTGGTGTGGATGGGCCTTAACTGACATTAGCCCACAGGAGAAAAAAAAAAGACTGAGTTTTAAGTCACCGACATGCTACAGTGACACACATACACAAACCTTGACCCTCATATCACTTTGAACTTATTCATTTCCTCCATCTGTCGGATATACGGTAATTCGGTCTCCAATCTTGTTGTAGCTAAGAACCATACCAGGCTGGCCCTGTGGGCGGCATGACATCATTCATTTGGAGCGTTATTGGGAGCAAGAGGCCCCGAGTAGACACGAATCACACTACGCATGTCTTTATATGGGCAACTTAAGGAAACGGGGGTCTCGGTGTGTCAGAGCAACGCAAATCTGCACACAGGTAGGGTAGGGGTGTATTGTGCTGTATACACGATATTCAGCGAACGGTTTTAATGGACAATTTGCCATTTGGTTTTTCTCTTTTGTTTTGTTTTGTGTTTTTCCCAGGGCGTGCTGTTGAAAGGTTGTAAAAAAGAAAATCACAGTAATTGGCCGCGGCGCCAGAGTTCAGACTTCAGGGTTCAGTATCTGGGCATGGAATGACATCATCGTCTCGCTTCCTGGTTTTATTTGTTTTTATCATTTCACTCTAAATCAGTAAATTCATATCGTGGCCGACTGGTCGTTCATCCGGCCTGAGGACGTTCTTTCCTGTCGTGCCAGCGTGCAGAAGAAAATAACTTGTTGCCTTTTACATGCTCTCCGAATGTGTCACTGACTATTCCTCATTTTACAATCCACCCTAGTGACCTTATCAACAAAGACTGAGCTGACAGATGTCGCAAGCAAGAGCACTAGGCTACTGTAAGCATGCACAGAGAGCACTGCTGAAAAGCCACACTGTCGACTCGAGAAAAGGATGTAGCCTAGCCTTTTAGCTGAAACGGAAATGATTGCGTTGTCGCATGATTTAATACAAATAAGCAAAAATCTGTTACTGATGAGGACACGTGTAACCTAAACCATTGGAAATATGGCGGGATTTTAGGCCTACCTGAACCTGATTTATTGTCCCTGTTTCCCTCACCTCTGTGCTCAATTTAAAGTGAAAAGCCACTGAACCAGCACTATGCCAGCTAAAACATCTTCTTTGTTAGCATAAACGGTTATAATCCGCAGATACACTGCATTTAAATACTCAATTCATGAGCTCACAGGAAGAAATTCGTCCCGAGTGCTTTCGGTGTGGTTCAACTTTGGTCTGGTGATGAATTGTTTCAGTTAGGCCAATGAATATACCGCGTAGGGGTTCGGCTATAGCCTATAGGCAACAAGTCAATCCAAGGCGTGTAGCCCATAAGTAATGTTGATGCTTTTTCAATAATAAATTAAACTCAGGGCACAACAAATGAAATCTAATTAAACATCCCTTACAAAAATGAACTGCAGTTTTATGAAGTACACGTGCAGTTCTGTGCAGTAGTACTGCATAATGAAAACATGTAATTGTTAAAATTATTTTTAACTGCAGTACAAGTGTAGTACTACTGCAGATTTACTGTGTCAAATTTACTGCACTTGTGGCTACTGCAGCACTTTTTTTTACTGCAATACTGCAGTTCTTTTTTGTAAGGGATGTTTCAAGGTAACACAGCATTTTAGGTGCAAGACTTACAATTCACAGACAATTCTGACAAATTTGCAGGAAATGGGCTAGCAGCACACAAACTACCTTTCCTACCACGAATGGGCTACTTTGAAATATGGACTAACATAGAACACTGCGTTTCCACCTTGCACTCAAAACGTTCTTAAAAGGAAAAGGACGAACATGTGCATGTTAGAAAAAAGAATGCATGGGAAGGGAAAAGAATGCGCGCAGTTTTAATGGTCTCAGTAATAGGCTGTGTTGCGCTCATCATTCGGTTCATCGCTTGATGGAGACTGTCGATGGAAACATACTCTTTACATATGAGTCACGTGTGTAGCCTATAGGCCTATTTCACACACCTTGCACGTTCCCAGGATTAAGCTTGATCACCGTCCACCACACTACAATTTGCATTGTTCTCATTATATTGGGTCTTTAGCTAAATAAAACCATACTGTGTGGACCAATGGAGCCTCAGTGCGTCAACCCGCAGCCCCAAGATCTCGATCTTTTAGAACTGCATTTAGCAATTCTTCAAATTAAAATGCTGTTGGTGACACCTAGTGGTCTATTCAAGATGCGCACTTTCTGTTACATGCGGCAACGGCCGTTTATGGAAGAAGGGATGGTTTAAAAACCTTTTTAGCAACACGTTTTATGTATTTTGTAAACCAGTTTTTAATCCGCATTTGTTCTTTTTTGCCGAATACGCAACAAGTCTGCTATAAAGTGTGATTCGTGATTACATTAGTAGCCGAAAGAGGAATCATAATGACTATGATGAAAATGACCCCTTTCTCTGAAGGGATTACACCAGATAATTCTGAAAATGGAAGCAAGCGCCTTTCTATGGAAAAAACGAAAGCACATGCTGCACACATAGCCTGTTCACATTTATGATTTGATGGGTGAAAATTTCCATCCTAAATTATAGGCCGGAACACTCCGTCTCACTTTGCCTAGAACACAGCTGTTTCCAAGCAACAAGAGAGAGTACTGGAGAGTGACCATGCAGTCCCATAGATCCATAGTTATATACATAACATAATCTATTTCAACATTTTCAGGCACACCTGAGCTACAGCAGCAGATTTCACAAGTATCATTTGTGAAAATGTTTAATTCTGGTCTAATACAGTTATGGATTAGCATTGGTGTATTGGTGTTGTTTAGAACAAAAAACAGTATACATACTGTGTTTCTCTGGGAAATGTGCTGTGTAGCTCCAATGGGAAATACCCTCATATTCAATTGAATGTGACAACTGCCTCCTCATGAAATCCAGAATCAAGTCAGCCTTTGCAATATACCCCTGGTACTAACCAGAAAGCGGGAGACCCAGTTTCCCTCGTTTGTCAAACAAGCTACTCCCCAGTGTGTCTAAGTGCCTCAGTTTTTGACGTGCTTGCTGTGTCATCTTAAGTTCTAGACTTCATAAACTCAGAAATGAAGTGGAAAAGCCGCGAAGTTCAGAGACTTCATTGATGCAGATATCTTGAGTGCTCAAGGGGCCATACAAGTGAAATTACAATTGAGAATGTGGTCCAATTCAGAGGAGTTCCAATGCATTCTATAAATAGGTTTATATAAAAAATAATAAAAACTTGTATTACTCTGGCATATAGGAATACTTCTATAGAGCATGGGGCCTTCATGTTCAGGTACAATCAAAGGGAAGCTCATTACTACCCACACGTAGCAGCAAAACTGCCTTCTTCAGGCTTTGGAACTCCTCCCTCCTGTATGCCATTGATGAACTGAGGAGGATAGACACCTGTGAAGGAAATTAGTAGCTGCACTTATTTTTGAGCAGAACACACTGCTAGCAGAACAGCTGTCTTACAAGACCTCCATCTCATTGAAGTACCATCTACAGCAGTGGTGCCCAATCCTCAACCCAAAGAGCTGCAGGGTGTGTTTGCTTTTCGCTCAGCACTTAATTGATCGATTAAAAGTTGATTTTCTGGGAACAAGCATTCTGGGAATTATTGTAGATTATAATAAAATTAGATAAAGATACATGCGTGTCTGAGCAAATTGGAAATGAAACCTTTTGTCACACAGTGTCTAAGAATGTATGGACGTTATCATTTATTAATATTTTGATAACACTTTGAGGCTTATATCTATAATGCATTATAAACTCAGTCATAATAAATTATAATGTGGTTTAAGCATAGCAATGAAGGAATGGGGCCTTTAAACAATTGCCTTTTAAATCATTGCTGTAGCACCTAGCACCCACGCAAGTAAGCACTGGAGATGAAGTGTGTGCATTTTACAACAAACCAGGGGCGATTTAATCCATACAGACTACACAGTACTACAGAAAAGAGGGGAAACTGATCAGACAAAAGGTGTATCTGTGCTGAGAACAACTGGTAATCTGTGGGGGACTGGGTTGAGCAAAACAAATGTAGCTGTATTCCAAGGAACCCCAGGTTGAGGTATGGCCAGATGAGATCAATAAATCCTCAGTGGAGAAGATGGTTTTAGATTAAATAGAATACATTTAGTTCACTGTGGACTACCTGTTTTATAATGTATCCTGGCAACGGCTTTCGCCTTCCAAGATTCAACATCAGTCAGTCCAATGCTAAAGGAGAGACAGATCTGGTCAATTAACTCATTGCTATATAACCATTCGTTTACTGTATATTGGTAAAGGGATAGTTCACCTTGTTTTTTTATATATTATTTCAGTTTTGGAGTATGATTGTGAATGGCTCAGGCAGGTTTTCCGTGCAATGAAGGTTATTTTAGGCATTTAAATACGTTTCTGAAGACCTGCAGGCTTTACGGTGGCAGGTCCTGGGCGTTCGGGAGTTAAGTGTTCTTTCTGCAAGAAAATATGCATCAAGTAAATCCAAAGCAGTTTGCACAGCGATGATACATTTTCAGAGGCGGTCTGGTATCAAATCCTTTGTCTTGTACGTGAAAGAGAAATATTGGTGGGACCACATGAAATACTGGTTTAAGAAAAAAATAGGCAGACTTCTACACTTTAAAATGTCCCTTAGGACGGTTTATTTCCCCATGCATAGTTTGGACAAGTGTGTAGTGGAACTTCATAGAGATTTAACAAAAAATCTTGCATCCATTGTTTTTTCCCTCATGATCACCATTTTGAAATATTAACAAAATGGTGTCTAGTTGATGTTAAATGTCTTCATTCATCAGCAGTCCTTCAGAGGGGGTAAGTTTGGATCAGGAAAAGTGCTGGTAAAACATAAATACACTACAAAAAGGGCTTCTAGAAAGAAATTGTTCAGCAAATTTCTACAACACAAAACTGGATTTACTTTCACCGCTTGTTCCACCACTGCGATATATGTTGAAATGTATCCGTTAAAAAATAAAAAAGGCTATTGTAAACACTCCCATCTAAAACATAAGTTACAACAAAATGGTTTATACGTCTATAAACCTCTGTGATTCACACAGCACTGTTAAGAGAACGCAACAAAGCAAGACCAAATAAAAACTCAAATTATGTTTCTAACAGAACAAACATTTTGATGTAATTTCCCGTTTTCGTTTTTAAGTTTTCAACAGCAGAGGACCTGGACTTACACATCTCATATGAGAAACCTACAGTCAAGCCAGAAAGTCTGAACACCCCTTTCACCTTCTCCACATTTTATTACATTACAGACATATTCTACTATAGATTGAGTTCATTTTTTGTCGAAAAATTCTACACAAAATAGCCCATAATGACAAAGTGAAAACATGTTTTTAGAAAATTTTGCAAATGTATTAAAAATCGAAAACTGAAATCTTTCATTTACATAAGTATTCATACCCTTTGCTTTAACATATTTTTAAAGTATCATATTTAATATTTGGTCGCATATCCTTTGCATGCTGTTACTTCCTGAAGTCTGTGACCAATCAACATCAAAAGACTCTCGATATCTTATTTCCAGGTACTGGTACAAGCGATACTATAAGCTCTCTGCATTTGAATGGATCTCTATGGGAATTGGGGGGGGGGGGGGGAGACTAGATTCAGCTGTAAATTACACTGGTACAGTCTGGAACACATGGCTGGCTAAATGGCTGTAAGTCATCAAGGATCTGAGCTATCGAACAAGCCCCAAACCATCACTCTGTTGCCAGATATGGAGTAGATGTGGATGGATCACTGCAAGGGTTATTTCTCCTGACTCATTTTCCTATAGAACTCTATGGGGAAAAAAGTCAGGAGAAACAACCCTTAAAGGGATCCATCCACATTTCTAAAAACATGTTTTCACTTTGTCATTATGGGCTATTTTGTGTAGAATTTTGAGACAAAAAATGAACTCAATCTATTGTAGAATATGTCTGTAATGTAATAAAATGTGGAGAAGGTGAAAGGGGTGGGCAGACTTTCCGGCTTGACTGTACATACAGTATACCGCTCAGCAGGGTAAGGCTTTGTTGTATTTAGCAGTTTTAGTGAAGATTGCATGACATTGTTTCTTCTTTGAACGGAGAGCAATGTAAACGGTAAAGATGTTTGCGCATACAACGCTAAACAAGGATAAATTTTACTTTTGAATCGAGATGCAAAATGTGCAATGTATTTTTTATAAGTTTTCCTTCAGTTTTATACCTGGTTCACACATATTTTAAACATGTGAAACTAATATCAAGACATACACTACCGGTCAAATGTTTTAGTGCACCCACGATTTTCAAGCAATCAGAGATAATAATAAAAAAGAAGAAATAAACACCTTCTATTTTACAAAAAAATGATCTAAATCTTATATTCATCAAAATGGCTACCTTTTGCAGTAATAACCACTGGGCATATTTGTGCCCTTTGTTCAACAGTGGCAGTCATATGGTTCTGAACGTTTACACCAACACTGCTGGTTGTGAGACGTGTTGCACTTGTCCGTTGCTTCTCCTTAACCTTTCTGTCCAATTCGTCCCAAACTAGCTTGATTTAACTTTTCTTGTTGGAAAATGGAAGGAATTTGTTTTATTTTGCTTCTAAAATTTATGTCCCTATCCTGTGAAGTAAAATACTCTTTTCTAACTTCTGACTATTTACTTCCCTTTTAGTAAAGTGTACTAAAACTTTGTACCGGTAGTCTAAGTTGTTAGCGGACAACACAATTGAGACTGGCTCTTTTTACCAGTCATCGTTCAGTCATAATTTTTTTTTTGTTGGTTGCATTTGTTTTGATCCGTTTCTTGGAAACCCAATGCAAAACACATCCAAAGAGTAGCCAACACTTGCTCTTGTACTTGCTCCGAAAAGATTGAAGCAGGAATTTCCCCGCAATGGGTCTAACCCCACAAACCATTCGCAAAGTGGAATCCTAACGTCACTAGATTGAGTGTGACTAAACAGGCGAAGAAGAAACACCTTCTTTAAAAACCTAACTCACCCAAGCAACATCCAGCACAAAAAAAGGTACACAAACAACGAAAACAAGGCTTGTTACAGGCTTCAGTGATGACAGTGCAGATCAAAGGTTTCTCTAACGTCGGTGGGTACTAACTGAACGTGATGGGATGAAAACAGGTAAACAATAAAATAACAAAAATACTACAAACAGCATATTTAGAAACTAGGTAGTTTATGTTCACATGAAATCAGTGAAGATTCAAAGATAAATATTTCACATTTTGCCACCCCCCCTCCCCCAAAAAAAAAGAAACGTGGTAAAGTTTCATATTTTCACAGATTTCAGCTATAGATCGTAGTCTTAGAACTGTTCTAGCGTCATTACAGCAGTCTCGCCTTTTCGTTTATTTCAGTGATGGAGCCAGTGTTTTAACAAATCATACAGTATATTATCTCTTAAAAACATATTTCAAACACACTAAAATCAGCGTAGGCAATGGCAGCTTCCTTACCAGTGACTGATTTGAGAAAATAAAAAAAATTTGAAATTCGGTCAAACAAATTCGATAATAACATTCAAATGAATTAGAATTTGTATTCAAAATGACAAAAATACACCCCACAGCTTACCATGGTAAAATGAAAAAAGGATAAATGCAGAGTCCAAACTTTTAATACATGACATGTGACGGTTTTCACACTTTTTAAGTGTGCAGGTAGCGGATTTCATCTTAGTGTAATCGTAAATTGACCCATTGATGAGTAATAAGTTACCATAGTAACAATACCCTGGAACATCAGGTAACTGACAGAAAACTCCGATGCTTGATGAGTAACAGTCTCTTCGGTCTCACGCGTGTGTTCACACCTGTTTGGGGAGGAGGTGGTCACAGCAAGTCTGGGTGGGGCCAGTTTGCTTTTTGTCAGATTGGCTGTCTAAAGGAGAGGGGTGGGGTCAGAGACTCATTTGACGTGTTCAGCGCTGTGGGAGGAGCAGTAGTATTTTTTGTGGGCTATGAAGGTTGAGAGACTACTGAACCTGATGTTGCACAGCCTGCAGTAGCGACTGTTTCCGTTCTGCAGGGGGGAGACCAGGGCCGCTTTGGGGGCCAGGTGAGCAGGGCCGTGGGGGTTGGGTTTCTCTGGAAACTGCGAGTGTAACCCTGCCTCCTTAAGGGTCTCAGGCTGGTTCAGGACAGGCAAGGGGGTGGCGCCTGGAGAGGAGGAGGGTGGGGACATGGGCAGGGCCCTGTGGTGGGGGCTTCCATTCAGCAGGGGCGAGGAAGAGGCGGGAGAGATGCTCTCCCTCTTCACCTGGCCGTTCACATCGTCTCTGCCAGGCTGCTTGGGAGGCGTGGACGGTTTTGAGGGCATGTCCCTCCTGGGGCTCGGATTGGGGCTTAGCCTGGTGGTGTTGGTGGGTGGGGCCTCCGGGCTTACCACACCCCCAGGCTGGAGGGTCAGAACCAATCCGTGCGTGGTTCTGAAATGCTCCATCAAGTCACCCACCACCGCCCCACTCAGGGGGCAGTAGGGACACACCATGGGGGGCTGGGCGGATGCCAGGGCCTTCAGGCCTGGTACAAAATGCAGCAGGGCCCCCTCGGGTTCCAGGGGGCTGGGGAGAGTGGGAGCGGGTTCGACTTTGGCCCCCTTGGCAACCCCCAACCGCTCGTTCTGCAGTTCCGCGAGACCGCGCCTTGGGGAGGGGGAGGTGGACGCAGGCCTCTGTAGCTTGCTGAGCTGCTCCAGGGGGCGCTGTTGCTGCTGGAGTGGGGTGGCAGGGCAGTAGTAGGCCTTGTGTGCCAGGTAGTTCTCAATGCTGTTAAAGCTAATGCAGCAGGCCGTGCATTTGTGATAGTCGGTCAGTGGGAGAGGCGGGGCTGGAGGCGGGGTCCTCTGGGGCTCCCGGAGACGGGGCCTCTTACTGAGATCAATGGGGCCCTCCCCCTCTGGGCAGGCCCCAGGCGAGGGGGCAGAGTACCCCTCTTGCTTCACCCCTGGGGTTGGGGTTGGGGTTGGGGTAGGGGTGGTGTTAGGAGTGGAGGCGGAGCGAGCCAGGGCCTGGGTTCGAGCCATGTGGATCTCGTACATCTTCTTACGCTTGCGGGTGCGCACAGGCTGCGGCAGAAAGGCGGGGGCCTTGCCGCCATGGGACCGCTGGTTGTTGGGGTCGTGGCGGGAGGCGCAGTAGAAGCGCTTGTGCACCATGTAGTTGTCGTGGCGACTGAAGTGGATATTGCAGGCCTGGCAGAAGGTGGTGGCGGGATCCTCTTCCGGTTCGTCTCCTTCTCCCGAAATTCCGCCGGGGCTCTGGCTGCCCTCGCTCGCCCGGCCGCCGCTCCCGCTCTCCCCCTCCGAGCACGACGCCTCCCTCGGGCCCACGTCTTCGCCCTTCACCTCCGTGTGCTTGGTATCAGCCGCACCCCCTTGCGGTGGTTCCACGTCGCTGTGCGAGGTGGAAGGCACGCGGGTGACCTCTGACACTGGGGAGGAGGAAGCGAACCCCGCGGGAGGCTGTGCCCCATCCTTCGCCTGGGGCGTGGTGATGGCAGTGGGCGTGTCCCCTTGCTGCTGGCGCCGGCTGGAGCAATACAGCCTCTTGTGGACATAGAAGTTGTTGACATTGTTGAAGGTGATGTCACACTCAAAGCACGTTGCCCCCTTCTGGACTGGTGAGCCAGTGGCAGTGTAGAATGCGGCGGTCGCCGTGCCAATGCTGGGGGCGTGGCCTTGCTTTAGCCGGCTGTGCACCATCTCCGACATCTTGGCCAGGATCTCTGATGCCTGAGGCAGAATGGCCTCAGGGCCAAACATGTACTGGGGAAGGAACACAGCCCCCCCGGGAAGCCCCGCCCCTATTGCGCCCTGGTGTGCTGGGCTGGAGCCTGGTGTTGGGCTGGGAGGCTCCGCCTTCACAGCCACCGATGGTGGAGACTTGGTGGTGGGCGGCGTTTCGGTGGTGCTGGGTCTTCCCAGGCGGCTGTCCGGCCCTGCTCTTTCCTTCCCGTTCAGGCCCCGCCTCTCATCTCCCTCATTCTCTGAGTCAGAGCGCGGCTCCTCCTTGATCCGCACCCTGGAGTCCGGTGGACTGCTGCTGCCCTCACGAGGGGTGGCTGAGCCCCCGTTGGCTCCTGGGGTGTCGGAATCGGGCAGTGGTGCACACGCCGGCTCTGGGCTTTCTGAGGAGGATGGCGGGGTCCGCCGGGGGGCGGGGCTCCTCTCGGCCGTGCCTCTCACCTCCAGATGGGTCCGCACGTGCTGCTGGAGGGCGGCGGGAGAGTCCGCCCCAAATCCGCACACCTGGCACTTCAACACAACCCCACAGTCTGGAGGACCAAGCCCTACCGCATGAGAAGAAAAGAAACAGAAGAGGAAGAGGAAAGGAGAGAATGATAGAGAAGAAGACAGATCAGTGGAGGAAAGAGGAGAGAAAAATAGACCAATTTGATATTGTTAACACGACATTATCATGGACAGCACCACTTCTACAGCTAGGGGTAACATCCCAATGTTAGGGGGAAATAGTTACTTATAAAAATTCATAACATTTGCAGTGCACAGTAACCATGGTGGTTTTCCGTGCATCTCATAGTAGTAAATTCAGGTATATGCCTATGGTGACCATGTAGGTATAAGTAAACAATACAGTTACAGAAACAATTACAGAAAAATATGTAGCCAGTTAAATAACCTTGGCTGCTGAGTAGCAAGGAAGCTACCCAGAAAGTCTTAGTAATGTTTGCTAGCTAGCTGTTTAGGTGGGTTGCTACTATCGTTTTTTCAGTAGGCTACAGTTAGTCTTGGACTAACTGGCCCACACTCTTGAGAAGCTCGCTAGCAAACTAACAAAGATCTCCACCACTTATGCTTGAGGTCGATGCGCTACCTGTTGTCAGTGGCAGTGGGGGAAGCCCAGGGCCGGGGGAGTAGACCTCGCTGCGGGAGCCGGGCTGGCACACCATGTGGCAGGTGACCAAGTGGCTGTAAAGGATGTCGCGGGTGGTAGAGACGAAACCGCAGCCGTGACACACGCCATTCAGCGTGTCCGTGTGCACCTTCAGGTGCCGCTCGCAGTTGGCCTTGGTGGTGAACGCCGACAGGCAGATCAGGCACACAAAGGGCCGCTCGCCTGCAATGCACGCACGCACACAGACAGGTATTCAATCACCTGCATTGGCTAACCCTCGGGAACCAGTGATCCCTGAGACCGCATTAACACAGTGCATTGCATACAGCTATAGATTTCCAATTTGTGTCATGGTTCTGGGCTGGCAGAGTTACCTACATGAGTGCTTTAGTGTTATTGCACATAAGGTCTCTCTGGTGCAAGTGTTCATAGCCTGGTCTATTGTCATGTCACTCAGGTGGATGCACTTGCATTCTCTCACATTGTAAGTTGTTGTAAAACAATTTTACAAACTGGGAGGGGAAAATAAACATTCTGAGAACATATCACTGTATTTTCGCTAGGTTTTTTCCACTGTTCGCAGTACTCCAGCTTGAGTAGCACTTCATAAAATATAATTGACTGATTGATCGAAGATAGGAGTGACAGTCCTATATGCAGTAATATACTGACGAGCAGTGGTGTAATATCCAACCCTAACCCTAAGTCCCTCCCAGTAGGCCCATTTTATTTCAATCACCTGGATTTGCTTAATTAGCACAATTCCTCAGCCAGGAGGTAGAACTAATTAGTGAAATCAGCTGGCTGAGTTCATGGGTGGAAGAAACACATGGCAGGACTTTCTGACCCCTGGATTTCACACCTCTGCTGATGAGGCAATGGTGTGTTGCACAGCTCCCCGACACTGACCCTAGAGCCGCAGGATGTGCTGGTTCTTGTTGTTATTCAGCAAAAGTGAGTCATTAGAGTCAACTCAGCTCACTTGGTTTCTTGGCAGCATTCCACGACTATAGTTTTGTGGCATAATGATGCAATCGTGTTATGACTCTAATAAGGTGACTATAAGCTGATCTTATTTCATCTGTAACAAGGCAAATTTTTTACGACCACGTGACGACTCGAACGAGGTCATAAAGTAACAGTCACGTGACACCTCTAATGAGGCTACTGTCTTACGATAATGTGATGACTAATGAGGCAATTTTATGAAAATTGTCGCCGTGTCTTACCGCTGTGCGTGCGCATGTGGATCTCCAGGGAGCTGGCGCTGGGGCAGCTCTTGTTGCAGTGGGGGAAGGGGCACACGCGCTCGTTGGGGTACGAATCGCGGGGCTTCTCTGGCGGGGGAGAGGCGGGATCCTGCTTTTGCCGGCTGGCGCAGTAATACATCAGGTGAGCCTGCAGGTTCCGCTCGCTCCGGTACCAGATCCCACAGTCCTTACATGGGAAGATGTCCTCTGGACCAATCACACCACAGCACTCAAGTTAGGGAACCAATCATATAAGAACATTGAAGTTGTCATAACAATTTGTCGCTGAATTGCATGAAAGTGCTAAAATGAGTAAGTATCCAATCCCTCTTCAGATTCACAAACAGTTTACTTTATCTCTATCACATAGTAATTACAATTACAGTAATATTGGGATTTGGAGCAGTGCAGCCACAGACGGTCAAACTCTGATCTCCCATTTCAAAGCCCCTGTTCTTGCTAAACCATTCCACTGCCTAGTCATTCTACATGTTTGTTTTATGTTTCATAACTTCAGAGATTAAGTTGATAAACAGCGGGACTAAGGTAAAGGTGCATTATAAAAAAGCACCAAGAACGGCAACGGTAATACTACCGCAAATGTTGGCATCTATCAAACAAAAAATAAGTCACGCACCATAATGCCCACAGCTGTATGATCTCATCTTCACATAACATGCTAAGTTACATGTGTGTTTGATGTCCAGATGAAATCTATTTCCTAATCATTCCATGATCACCATAGTAACAGAAACACAAAGATTGAGAAAGAGAGAGAGAGAGAAATCGGATCTTCTGTCAGGACTTACAGTGAGCACCATAATTCATTGGACAGTGGCACATTTTTTGTTATTTTGGTTCTGTACTCTAGCACTTTGAGTTTGAAATTATACAACGAGACAAGGAAGTTGAAGTGCAGACTGTCAGCTTTAATTTGAGGGTATTTTCATCCATATCGGAATATTTTTTGATGCCCGAAAATGGGGGGGACTATGTAAAAAAGGTTCTATAATTTCTAAATGGTTAATCCGATATGGATGAATACCCTCAAATTAAAGCTGACAGTCTGCACTTCAACCCCATTGCCATTGTATCCTTTCAAACTCAAAGTGCTAGAGTACAGAACAAAGAATGTGTCACTGCCCAATGAATTATGGTGCTCACTGTATGTTCAGCGACTTTAATAATGACTTCTCCAGGGATGTAAAGGCATGGTTCCATGCTGAGAGTGGTAATTTAGCAGGGAAACAGGAATATGAAGAACGGTGTTTCACTCCACAGGTTAATACCTGGTGATTTATGGTCTTTTCAAATCACAGCACAGCCACATTTAATGAGGACTTTTATTCTGACAAGCCGCACTGTCTTTCTGAAGTGAGGGACACATTTGGTGTCCCCAACAGAAAATGAACGGGCTGTTCAGTAAGAACGACCGAGTTTTAGAATCATAATGGTCACTACGGTAACTCAGATTCAACACGTCAAATCTTGACCTCAGAGTTTAAAGGCGAGATGGATTCGATCAACTTATAACTTCTTGTTATGGAAATGGGCATTTCATTTAACTGTAATTTTTGATGTAGACTGTGTCGTCTTTACTGACATTAATTACTTTTTTTTCCATTTTTCACTTCACATTTAACCCCGTCCCCATCGTGTATGCATCAGGTGACCTCCCCCTCCCCCACCATGGGCAGCCCCTGATTGGTGCGTTATTACAGAGCAGCGCTACTCACTGTTGATGACGGCCGTTGCCAGGATAGCCGCCATCCCTGCCTGCTGTGGGAGGAGCTGGATTTCGGAGCGCAGCGCCACTGGGTAGGCTGGCTCCTCCTCCTCCTTCACTGGTGCATTGTGGGTCTCAGGAGCCGTGGACTGCTCCTCCGTGGGGGGTCCGGACAGAGTGGCCAGTAAGCGGTCCCCAGTGTAGACCTCCTGGGTCACCTTACAGTACAACTCTTCACCTGGGGAAGGTGACAGAGTACAATAATCTCTATAGCAACCCTATAGCACCATCACAGAGATACAGAGAGAGAGCAAGTGAAAGAGAGAGAGAGAAATATAGCAAGAGGGTAAGAGCAAGAGAGAGAAAGAGAGAGCGGGAAGGGAAGGATGGTTTTGGTCAGCATGGTATACAGGTCTGCAACTCAGGCCAAGGTGGTGTGTATGTTCAAGGGGTGAAGGTGGAGAATACAAGCACTTGTAACAGTTTTTTGTCAAGCTAGTGTGCCCTTTATGCATAGTTGTGAGTTGTAAGGACAGCCGTACACATTCAAAGCAGAAAAAAACAGAAAAAACAGCGGACGTAAGCCTGCTGAGTTTTCGAGAAAAAAAAGGAAAAAAAAGTTTGAATTTACCGAGTAATGCGCACACACTCCACATCAAAATGACCGTTTTCATAACAGCAATTTTGAGTTGGTTTGCGGATCTTTGTCATGTTTTAATTACGAGCTCAAGATGATAGAACAGGAATACATAACAGGAACAGGCCATTCAGTCCACCTAGGCTTATCATTTATGCATAATTTCGGGGACTACAGCAACCACTAGCAGACGGACTAAACAAAACATTTTCCTGAAAACTTTCTAAAAAACAGTTTTAAGGGGGTTGTAGTTGTTCGGGAGAACCGTGTAAATGGCCGGGCAGCCGGATTATGAGCTAGTGTCAAAGCGGTCAGAAATATGCACGAGTTTTCGGGGCGGTGGGATGTGGCGGTCAGGCAATGTGGTTCAGCGGTCACTTCTCCTACCTTGGCTATAGATGGTGCAGTTTGCCCCAGTTTGGCTTGAGGTGAAAGGGAGCTTATTCAGCCAGAGGTCCGTGTCGGCACTGACCACAGAGAGACTCGGACCCTAAAGAGTGAGAGAGAGAGCGATTGTGTGAGAAGAGGTAAAAAGATAAAGCCACACACACTTACAAGCACGCAATGTTAGACTGACAGTGTCAAACACACAAAACAAGTTTACAATACCGTACACGTACATATTTTCAGGAACACATACAGATGCACAAAGTGTCCTAAAACAGCGCAAATGAAAAGAGGAGAAATAAGCCCTTAAGAAAGAGGAAATAAAGGTAGAGGAGTTAGAATGCTGTTTGTGTGGCACGGTGGCATCACAGCATGCCCTCAGTATGAGAGTTAATGAACCACACAGACTGCTTCACTGGCTGCACCTCCCGTCCTTTCCAATAGATGGCAGCATTCTGTTAAATGAAACACTGCTGTGCAATTGTTGAAACTATGCAGTCTCAGCCCCCTGCTTTTCCACATTGTCAAACGCACCCCCCTCTACCGAATTGATTTTGGGCTTAAAGAATAAAAGGTCTGAACAAAAAATATAATTGAAGGTGAGAGAGGACGTGGGGGCAAAGAGGTTGCTGAAATGTTTACTTCCTGGGATGTTGGTTCGCCGTGTATTGTATTTCACAGGGGATACGCACGGATGAGGAGATATCGCTTCCTTTGTTTTAACTTGAAACTCAATCTCAATCTTCTGTCCATGGCCACGAGGGCCTTGTGCTGACGCTAATCTATCTTGGGCTAATTTAACAAGAGTCTGATTTGATATTTTGAAAAGGGCAGCATTGCTTTACAGGGTTTAGAATGTACACATGCGCACACTCATGTTTGCCTTGTCTCTGTTGAAATAGGAAGTGTTTTTATGGAATGGGATTTTATTTCAGCTGAGCACTTTCAGCAGATCGGTCTTTTCCGAGTGTGTGTGTGTGTGACTGCGAACATATGTGACCCGCTCTACAAAAATGAGTCTGATGTGGTAAAAATATATATAATTTTCTCTCTAATTTTCATAGAGCGGGTCACATATACGTCTAATTTGTGCGCCCATGTGGGTGCGAGTGTGAAAATGGGCATGAATGTGCACGCAAGTGCTCGTGTGAGTGGGTGAGCACAACTGTCTGCTCTCCTTTAGTGTCAGTCCACCCCACTCTATCCCAGAAAGCACTGCTCAGGGCCTATCTTTCCTCTCCGCACTATTAACACCTTTCATACGTAGCACAGAAAAGAGCAGAAGCCATCATCTTTCTGTGCTGGCGGGTCCAACCCGGCCCGGTCCGTCTCACCTCCACACCCTCCTGGAACTGTGGTGCTTTTGAAACCGTTAAGCCCTCCACACACATCACAGCGTGTCACAGAGTCTTTGAGTCCCGCGCTAAGCCTTCCTCTGTCTCCCCCCCACCCCTCGTCCCTCATGAATATTAATCGGCGGGAACGGGGAGCTTTAATCTGCCGGATCCGCGAGCTGCTGCGGCGGTGGTGATAGCCAATCTAATTATTGAGCCTGATATTACCCCCCCCTCACCTTATGCACACACGCTAACCCAACCACCCCCCCACCCACCGTACCTCACCCCCCCCCCCAGCCCTCCAGCACAGTCTGCAAAGTCCTGCCTCTTATCATTCCCACAAACACCCTCTTCTCTGCCCGATAAAACCAGAATGCAAATGATGCAGGGCTGATTTCTGTGTTCTCGCTCTTTCTTCTGGGTTTAAAGAATGAGTGTGCCCGTTTTCTCACTCTTTCTCTCACTCTCTCTCTCTTTCTTTCTCTGTCTGTCTGTCCATCCAACCCCCGCTCGCCCCTCTGCAAGGCCTGTCCTGTCTCAGTCCATTTCTGCACACAAAAAACTGCCAAAGTGGAAAGAGCGGGGCACCAGCAAAGCCATGTGACTGTTCTGACCTGGTTTTAGCGGTAAGACTGCAGACTGTACTGAGATCACACACACCATGGCTTCAATTATACATACTTCCATGTCCTACTATCTTATAGAAATTCCATGTCCGTTAAATCATTGCCCTGACACCAATATGAACATATGTGATTACTTCAGCTTAGGTGTGTATAATTAAGGATATATTCTAAATGTCTTTACTGGATAAGTGACAAACACACAGGGGGTGAAATGGAGGCAAAAACCATCTGTGTCAATCTTCACAGTGGCCCCGCCCACCCGCACATCTCTGCTTGATCTGCAGCTAAGCCCTGCCCACAAACATCCAATGTGTCTCCACCCCAACTCTGCCCACCAGGACATCACTGCCAATCTCCACCCTGGCTCTGCTCACAAGGGCTGTGTCTGAATCAGCCCCCTTCCATACTATTTGGTAGGCTTGTTGAGAAGACAGGATGAGAAAGTCGTTAAGTAAGCTAAATTGTCTCTAAATATAGTATACTTAAAACAACAATAATACAACAAAAACGACACGTGACATGGCCGCGCAAGGATTAGACGTCTTACGACACGGTTGGAAAATAGTACGGCGGATATTTTTCGCATACTGCACGTCGCGTGCAAATTAAACTTAATTAAGTGTGCACATTAAACAGCACACTTCTGCCAGTGCACTGTATGCAGGAAACAGGGCGCAGTCGATAGGGCTCTGATTCGGACACAACCCAGAACATCCCTGCCAATCTCCACCTGAGCTCCACCAGCCTGTCAATGTTCACCCTTGTTATATCCACCTTAACATCCCTGAAAATCTACACTCTAGACCCACTCACTGGAACAGTCCTGCTAATCTTCATCCAGCCAAACCCACCTAATAATCCCTGTTAATCTCCATCTTGCCTCCACCTACTGTGAACCAGTACCCGTGCCTATTCCTGACCTCCACCCCAACCCAGCCTTTTTGAACACCTCCAAGCTACGAATCATAAACTCTTCAGGCCAGCTGGCTCTAACTTCTCTCTCTCTCTCTTGTCCTTTCCCCCCCCCCTTCCCCCCTCTCTTTCTCTCTCTCTCTCGAACAGGAAACGGTCCTTTGTGTTGTTGGCCAATGGGGGGAGAATGTGTGCTCTGTCCAGAACAAAGGGGTCAGTGTGTGGATCCTCTAAAAAACCTCAGAGAAAAGGAAGGACGATAACATCGCTCCCTCTCATCCCATCCGGCCAAGCAGTTCTCTCAGAAAACACACACACACACACACATGCACACTTATACACAGACACACACTTTTACTCACACAGGCAGACCCGCAGACATACTCACACAAGCAACTATACACAACACGTGCACTCGGTGTACACTACACCCACACAGAACTGTACTGTGTGTTTGTAGTGTACACTGAGTTCACATGATGCAAAGTGTATAGTTTCTTTATTTTGATAAATCAAATAAAGAATAATGCTACTTAAAAGCAGATTTGAGACTGAAAATGAAGAGCTCATGGAAAGAGTATACCCACAGGCACACACTCTCCTCTCTCCCTCTTTCTCTTTCCCCTGGTCCTCCTCTCCTCCCTCCTCCTGACTTTGAATGGAATATTTATACTTCCTTCTGAGGAATTTGTTGTGCGTTAAAAGCCGAATCACAGTACAACATGTTCAGCGCAGAGTGCTATAGCATACATAGCCCCACAAGACGGTGGTTAAAATGACTTTGTTAAAAAGGAGAGATGCGTAGCGCAGCCCTTACGGCGGCTGACCCTTGAGCCATATACCGGATCCCCAGTGCGGTTAGAGTTCGATCCACATGATGAAACTTTATGTGCCGTGATCCCTTCTCTATCGGTTACCCGCTCTGCTTTTTCCCCTGTGAAAAATATGATACCTCCTTTTTAAAAATGGGTTACAAAATTGATCCCACTAGTCACAAATGAACATTCTGTTCAATTTAAACCCATCAGGACAAGCTATGAGGGCAGAATGTGAGTGGGGTCTTCTGGAAGTATGTGGGTCTTAGTCAATCAAAATACATTCACACTACATGTTTTGGCTCAACAAACATAGTCACTAACTGTATGCACTGTTATGATGCGCCCGTCCACGCACACACACTCGAGAGGATAAAGCCAGTATGAACAACGAACAGAACTCATACCGGTATTTAGAATATCCTGCAAGTTTATCTTGTAGCACTTGTAGAAGACAATCAACCGGCAAAGAGAGTTCTGCAAATTTTATATTGTAAACCATCATGGGAAGGTTGTTTCTCTCTGACAGGTACACATTTATTGCAGTTTGTCTTTCCTGTTTAATTTTTTTAATCAAGGTGTCATTGGTTTGATGGCATTATCTAAAAAGCACACCGACTAACAATACTTGTGGGAAGTGAGGGTATTTAGCCGTTTGAACTACGTTTCAACAACAGTTGCCATTTATACACACATGGGCAGGCTCCTCTGCATATTGACTGGACTAAGCAAGTGGTGTTGCTCCCTTCTGGAAGTGGTGTGCGAACTTGACTGTATTAATTTAACCCTATTTACTTTGGCCCTCCAGAGGCAATTTCCACCTGGTTTCTACTAGTTTTATTTAAATGTCAATATCTCAAAAAATATTCCTTGCACATCCATGGTTTAAAGTTCAAATTGAATTTGCAACAGAATAAATCTATTTCAGAATAGTCACATACAGTAATAACCATAACATACGTCGCCGAATGTATTTATGTATTTTTAAACGTACAAAAGCGTGTATGTATTTACACAAGAACAGCAACATATTTCAGTCCTAAGTGCGATGGGTGGTCACTGTGGAAATGTTTACTGTACGGGACTTTGGCGAAAAGTAACAAGATAAAGTCTTTAGGGTTAATCAGAAAACCGCTGTAGCTGAATATACTGGTAAGTACTTGGTTTCCTAAACATATTTATATGAAAGATTTTGGGGAAAAAAATGAGTAAGCAAGAGAAAACGGCAAATGCTAATTTTTACAACGTTTTTAAAAAATATTATTGTTTCTATACGTGAACAGGATTTTCTTAGCGAGTATAAACGGTGCATTTTATACATTTTACAGTCTGTGGGGGTGGCGAGAGGTGCGTCGTAAGTGCTTTGGGCTATTGATAACACTTGATAACTTCAGACAAACATGAATACTGTAATTCAGACGGATACGTCTCAACCACTAGGGGCAAAGTTTATAGGGCTACGTACTAGAAAGTACCTAGTCGTATTTAGCGTCAGTGTGTGCGTAGCCTGAGAACCTGATATCAGGATGGAACGCAGGGGTTGGAGGGTCTACAGGTAAACAGACACAGTTTTCCAGTTTCCATGAGAATGCTAACCTTCATGAGACCTTCATTGGGGTAATGGTTTGAGAAAGGAGGGGGGGGTGTGGGTAAGGACGGGTGTAACCCTCCCAAAAAAGAGTGTTTGAAAAAAGCCGTGGGTGGCTGGCCTTATCGGAGGAGTTTTCCTAGAGAGATTAATGGGGATTAGTTCCTACAACATGATGAAAAGGCGTATGGTGCGTGACAATGCTTTGAACTTCACATTTGCTCCTTCCAGGACTGTGCCTCTGGCTTCAGTTTCCGCAAAAGACAAGAGAAAGACAAAAGTGATGGGTTTGAGTTGCTTTCCCCACATTTGCATTTAGTGCAAGTTCAAATTCAAGGCAACAGCATCTGCATTGTAATAATATCAATTCTCTCACTCATTCTCTCTCTCTCTCTCTCTGTGTGCATGCTGGTTGAGTTGGGTCTGTGGGAGGGAGTAAAGTGGAGGGCATTTCTGTCCTTTTATTTGGCTTTTCCTGTTTTCCTTTTTCATTGAATGTGCATTAAAAAGGGTTCAATAGAATCAGAATTATTAGAATAATCTGAACTATTGTTCACTTGCAGCTCGTTTTAGTGGCGGGTCGGTGGGATGGCGTCTCGCTCAATTGGAGGAGCACCGACACAAAGTTAGGTGCATACCTGAAGCCGGTAAGATCCTGAAAAACGTCCTGCTTGCTGTTGGAGAGCAAAGCCACCGCTTAGCCCATCGGAGGATATTGAGTGTGAAACATGTCGTCTTATCGTTCACACGGCAGGTGTTTTATGTTTTTTGAAATCCCCCACTCTTGACGTTTGCTCTCAGGTTTCCATGAAGGTAAATCATATATGATCTACACAAACACAGGGAGCATGAGGTGTTTTAAAGATGGGGATATTAGGCATAAGCGTGTGACCTCATAGAAGCCAGGCAGAGGAAAGTGCAGGGACTAGCACTGCCTCAGTGAGAGAGGCTCAAAAAACAACAGCAGCGGAGGTTCCGCAAGACGTGCGGAATCCAAGCGCTGCGGTGGCTGACTGTCCGGTATCGCAACGATCGGTGGATATAAGCAGAGAAATCACTGATGTGTCAGCAGCGGAGGATAGCGTAGGGCAAACTGAGCAGCGGGAGAAGACAGTGGAGAACCGAGGAAAGGTTTGCCGTTTAGCAATTGACCATAGAAGAAAGCAGAGCGGTGGTTACTCTGGCAAAAGAGGGCATGGTGGGACTCGCCGATAGCTCAGAGCAGCCAGCAGGAGAGGCAGGGTCGTCAGCGGGAGGCCAACTCTACGGTGGTATTAATGAAGAGGAAATGAGGGATGAGGATGCATTATCGAATGTTTCCGGTGGGTCTGAGATCATTAGCCAACGGAACGAAGAGCAACAGTACTCTTTGCAGGAAATAAACTGTTTTTTTTAATGAAAGGTATGGAAGGACAGTAGAAATTATTTTTTTTCCCTGATGTGGAAACATTTGTGGCATCTGTATCGAGGCTGCAAGGGACAGTAGTGTATGAGGAATTAAGTGAGAAAAAAAGATTCCGTTTGAAAAAGATTTTAGCAAAAATTAGGAAGGAGAAAGCTTCACTTAAAAGTAAGAAATAAAGATGCATTCAGTATCATGTGGTGCGCTCAATTTCTTTGTTCTTTCTGACTCTTATTCTCTATCACTGCAGGTGCTTGACAATAGGCTCATTAAACATTAATGGTGGTAGAGATGTAGACAAGAGAGCCATTCTCAAAGAGTTAATTCAGAATAAAGACCTTAATGTTACCTTTATACAAGAATCCCACAGTGATAGTTTCAATAAGATAGACTGGAGAAAATGGAGGGAGGGGCAGCTTTCTTTAAGCCATGGAACCATTGTCACCACAGGAGTGGCAATTCTTTTCTCTAAGTCCCTGAAAATTATATTAAATCTAAATTAGAGGTTGAGAGGGGGAGGCTTCTGCTGGGAAAGACAGACATAAGTGGGGTTGTTTTTGTTTCCGCTAATATTTGCAATGGAGGGACGTAAAGAGTAGAGGTGTTTCAGAAATTAGAAGAGTAGTACATTGCAACAGTATAATGACAATGTTTGTGTAGTCATGGTAGGGGATTGGAACTGCACCACAAATTTCATTGTGGCTAGGAATGGGGAGGAACCTCACCCCCAGTCTAGTGTGGTGCTCTCTAACATTATCAAGCACTTTGAATTAATAGATGTGGAGGACCAGGAATGAGACGGTAAGACAATAATTTTGACAGTGGGTCAAAGTTATAGATGAGAGGGTGAGTGGAGCTAGACTGGACAGGATATATCAAAGTAAGTCCAATAATAATAGGGGTTTTTAATGCTTCCATTGTGCCTGTTGGCTTTTCCGATCACTATTTGGTCTAAATATGATGGCTCACCCAAGGTATTACTGGCACTTCAATCCTAAGCTACTCCAAGATAAATCCTTCTGTGAGAATTTAGCATTTATCTGGGATGACTGAAGATTGAGAAAATGTAAAAAAAAAAAAATTTAAAGTATACTATCAATGTAATAATGCATTTGTTTCACAGGGGAATGTCTAAAATTTCCATGACGAAAATCCATGACGAAATTGCCACTTCGCCAGTGCACCGGCTCGCCACATGCCATCTGAGCCCTAAATATAGAGCCCTAAAACTGACAGTTAGACTGTATAAAAAAACGGCCAAACAGTCAAACCATTATAAACACTTCCTCCTCTTAACACTTGTTAAATTCTCCAGAAATGCAAATAAGAGATTTCCATACAGACCAGCAAGGGCTCAAAGTGAATTCTCCTACATAGAATCAGATGAAATCAAAGTACTTTGGACTTAGAGATGCTTCCTTGATCACATTTTTTCAAACAACTGGCACAACGGCAAACACACACCTGCACAGACAAGCACGCACGTTGACTTTTGAGTACCCGGTTTTAAATTCTTGGTAAGCACCTTTTCCCTCGCGCGGAGGGTGTCGAGATTAGTTTTAGACCAGTATGAAATTGATAGCTTATCTGTTCACACCATATCAAAAATTTGTTCAGAGGGGGTGGAGGATGGAGGCGTGGCTTAGAGAAATTTGAATGCAAAGTGGCCATTGCTAAGCTCTGTGGGTCAGAGTGGAGAGGAGCCACAGCAACCCCAAAATCATTAGGAGCAACCAGAGGACAGTCTCTGGACAAAGAGTTTTGTTTATTTATTGAAGGGGTGGCGGGGGGGTGGGTGGTTGTCAGCAATGTGAATGGTAATGAGATTTGCTTTGGCAGATGGGTGATGTGGTAATGTAGCGATGAGTTTTATTAAATTCAAAAGGAGAGGGAGGGGGGACTGTGTATTGATGGGCTGGGCGTGATACAGTACCTGTTTTCAGACATGGAACAAATAACATAGCCATACTAACTATTCTGACAATGCTATTGGCTTGTCTTTTTCACATAACCAACAACTATCCATGAATTGAATGTGTTCTTACCAGGATGGTGTCAGTGTCTGTTGTTCAAATAAGTGGTTATTAAATCATTGTAAAGAGCTAAGTAGTTCAACAGCATTACCAAGACATATACACTCCCAACAGGGTATGATGAAATGTCCTGTTATATTTTCATGTGCAGGTACTGTACATCAATGAGAACTATATGACTGGGATCTGTGATGGTGACACCATGTCTCTGTTTACTTTCTTATTTTGTTCAGTTGTAAGAAACAAACTAGCAGAATATATCTCTTAGCAAAACAAGTAGATTTTTGCTGGCTTCACGCATTAATGTTATGGCTTTGTTCTCACTAACGTCGAAGCGGAACATGAATAGGTTTTAAGCCAGCAAATTGCCAGAGCAACTTTTCCAGAACGTTGAAGTTGCGTTACATGTTGATGAGGGTAGTTATATTTGGGGATGAGGGTGATTAGATTAGTTGCCGTTTCGGGGGGAGAGTTGGCTGTAGTTGGGGGTGAATGCCTGAGAGGCAACTGATGTAAACATCAGGATTTTGACATGTTTACATGAATGAACTTCCTTTTTGGAAGCAATACACAAACTAAAACTCCTCGCCTCGCCCTAATACCCCAAACCCCGAATACTCCAAGTGCTTGTCCACGACAATGAAGAGGGAGCTAAGGCCTGAAGATTACCATCTCGAACATTTCAGGCCGTGGAGGACTACGGCGGACCGGACCTCAGCTGACACTGGGAGAGAGAGGATGGGGGAGAACTGAATCGAATTGACGAGGGAGATAGAGACGGAGAGATGGATAGAAGGAAAGAGGCACAGGGAGAAGGAGAGAGAGAGAGACAGACCGAGAGAGGAGGGGAAGAAGTGGTCCAGGCTGAAAATCATCAACAAAGCCTACACTTGATAAGAACGTTCCAATGAACACGAGTACTGGAGGGGTGGGGGAGGCAGATGGGGTGAGCGTGGGGGGGGGGGGGGCCTGGGGGGGTTGGAGGGAGACAGACTTAGAAATTCTAATAAAAATGAAATCTTAGAAATGAAAGACTATCAAGCAGAAATCAATCATTCCAGTCTTGTTGTCCAAGAGCATGGCGCCAGGAGGGAGATAAAAAGAAAAACGGACGTCTGGGGGGGAGGGGGGCCTGGGGGGGGGGGCACGGGGAAGGGGGGCAGATAAGGGTTAATCAGGCAGATAGATGAGTTTTTTAGTATAAAAGACGGTGCGGTAGAGGCAGCGGCAGTCGGGAGAGGCACTGGTGGGGATTTGCATATTGTAATCTGCTGTGAAGGATTTCTTAATAGTGTAACCTCGGATATAACCCCACTTCTCCGGGTCCATCAGCGAAGCAACCCGGAGAAGGAGAGCGGCGTTCTCCGCGGAGTTTGTGCACCATTTCTCTCGGCCCTGCCCCCGGAAGCCTTACCCGTTTACCCTCCGGGTTCACAGCGCTCGCCTACAACTCTGTCACTTTTGCCCCGAGCTCAATGACGGGTGAACCTCACGGTCACTTCTGACCAGAGGTTACACAGAGGCGTGTGAGCAAGACTGTGTGTTTATGTGTGTGGACATGCGTACGAGAAAGCAAGAGAGTGTGTGTATGTGTGCGTGTGTGTGTGTGTGTGTGAGAGAAAGAGAGAGAGTGAACTTGTGTGTGTGAGAGTATTATCTCGGGTGTATTTCACGTCTGAAAAATCTCTCACATTTTAGCATATGATTCCGTATATGTGCACACAATTGCGCACACACTTACACAAACAAACCAAACGCACGCACTCTGTTCTACACACACTAACAAACAAAAAACACACATACGGACTGTTTCACTAAAAACACACACACACACCCCTCACCTCTCCCTCCTGCTCCTTGCCCTGCTCCTTGGTGTGGACATGGCCGCTGTACGGTCCCCATACGGTGTTGGGCGTGAGCTTCCTCTGGGTGATGACCTCACTAACCCCTCCCACCAGGCTCAGATGGAGCTCATCTGCAGAGACAGACAAGGCAGAGACTGAGTGAGCGAGAGACAGAATTCTTTGAGTAAAATCCAGTACCAGAGCTGTATGACACACCCCCAAATATACACACACATAGGCACAAATACACAGAGACTCATTCAACATTCAAGCACACACACACACACACACACACACACACACACACACACACACACACACACGCACACGCACACGCACCACCCTCCATCCTCCAGGTTTGCTCTTCCTCTCTCTCTCTCTATGTACCTCATCCTGCAGAGGGAGATTTGCACTGGTCTCACCACTAGAGGGCTTTTGGTGTTTACTGAGCCAGGCTGTGGACAGAGGAAGAGTTTTGTAGAACACAGGCAGAACCCCCCCCCCCACCCCGAAAAGAAGGCAGGGTGTGTGGCGGGGGCTGAGGGTGGGAGCATTGAGGTCTGAAACAGGAAGAGGGGGGGGGACTGGGGATTGTAAAATGTACACGGGATTGAACAAAGCAGCTAATCGCATGTTCCGCTATTGCAGGTAGGTACATCTAGAAAAGCCACACACCCCATACGGCCATAGACCACTCCCAACGTACAACAGCTGATTTCATCAGACAAGACAAGCAGACAGTATCACCATCACAATCGCAGGAAAAAATAAATTCCTGGAACACCATGGTTCTGTTCACTTACTGTATGTTGCTTTGGATAAAAGCGTCTTCTAAATGACTGTAATGTAATTTTTATTAATTTAAAATTTTTTTTTTTTTTTTTTACCTAAACCCAGTTCACATTTCCATATACATCTGTACATCTATCTGTAACATATTTCATATATTTTAACATATTTAGCAAAAAAAAAAAAAAAGATTATATGATTAAACAGTTTACAGAAACAGGATCCACCCGGGATTTGAACCTGAAACTCTCTTTTTACAACCAGTATGCCACAGTACTAGGAGTACTGATCCAGGATCAGGTTCCCCCTGTTCCCTTATCCATTATGAGCTAAAAAGAAAAACTGAGCGTAGGTGAATATAATCTCCTGCTGGACTGTGACATAACACTCCTGGTCCAAAGCAGGTAGGCAAACAGGTCAAAGGTCAGTGAACAAATGAGTGTGACTGAGACAGGGGTTTTGAGTGGGTTGGTTAATATGGAGAAATACAAATAATATTCTGTGCCCATGTCTCCATCTTTGATCTGTCTCCACGCACGCATGCACGCACACACGCACGCACACGCACCCACCCAACATCCTCCTCTATGGTTCAGCTCTCTTTCAGGGGCCAGGCTGAAGTGTCACACAGATAACACTGTTTGTCCAACACTCTCCATGTCAAAACACTCATCTATCTTCTGTGTATCTATCCCCACCAGAGACCCACTCACAGACTGAGATAACTGGCTTTCCCACAGCCAAGACTGAGGGAGAGAGAGAAAGAGAGAGAGGGAGAGTGAGAGAGAGGGAAAGAGAAAGATAGGGGGGGGGGGGCAGAGAGTAAAAGGGAGGGAGAAAAAGGGAAGGGAAAGCAGGAAGGATTTAGCCTTACATTTCCGTGTTCTGAAACAGTTTTGGAAACAAAGTCATGCTTATAAAGACAGTTAACTTCTGTGAATCCTTGAAAGAGAAAGGGAAGAGGTAGAAAGAGGTCAAAAGGGAAGAGAAAGGGAGTGAGAGAGGGAATCTGGAGAGGGAAGGAGAGAGGGAGAAAGGGAAGGATAGAGGAAAGAGAAACGAAAGACGATAAAAAGGAGGTTGGGAGGCTGAGAAGTTGAATTCAGCATCACGCTTCAAGTTTATTATTCTAAAATACATTGTGCTATATCACTTTAAATCACCTTATATCACACTGAACCAACTAATATTGTATTAGATCATGCTACACAATTTTACATCATCACCATATACCACACAGACATAACTGTCAAATGCATCAAGTCGCTATGACAGACTACCAGAAAAAAAGAGTGCCAGTGTACGCAACGAAAAAAAAGTGCCAGTATGAATTGAGACAGGAAACAGTGGCAGTGTGCATTGAGACAGGAAACAATATCAGTGTGTATTTATGACAGAAAACACTACCAGAGCACATGGAAACAGTACCAGTGTGCATGGAAACAGAAAACACTACCAGAGCACATGGAAACAGGAAACAGTACCAGTGTACATGGAAACAGGAAACAGTACCAGTGTGCATGGAAACAGAAAACAGTACCAGTGCACATGGAAACAGGAAACAGTACCAGTGTGCATGGAAACAGGAAACAGTACCAGTGTGAAATATAATGGAAAACACACCGTGAACAGGACAATACCATTGTGAACTATAACAGAAAATACAGTGTGAACTGGGACAGAATACCAATGTGGACTATGCCAGGAAATGCTAATGTCAGTCCGATTTTGCAATTGCAGAAATGAACAAAATTCAACCAATCTTAGCAATAACTGCGATATCTTGCAATTTTGTCCAATCCACACAATATATCCGCATATAATGGTCAAGCCAGAAGAACGCTTACAAAAAACCCAAACACAATTCTTGCATAAAAAGGACCATTCCAGAGTCATGACTAAAGAAATCACACATCAACAAAGACACTTCCTTGCATAAAAAAAGTTCACTACTGCACTGACCACACCGGCATTAAACACAGTGAGCTTCTCCCACTTGCCAACCAAAGTTACAGCTAAGGATCATGTAAAACAGCACCCCAATGTTTTGCATTAAAGTGGGGGTAAATTATTTTGTACCCCGTGCAATACTGTGGTTGAACATTAACGCAAGTCATCACTCGACTACCACTCCGCTCCCGTGAAACACAAATAAAGGATTCTCACTCCAAACATAAACGACTGACAATGACAGAGGTTGCTGCATCAAAAATTGATAGCGATAGCGAGTGCTGAACAAATAAAGATGATTGCTGAAATAATTTAACCTTTGGCCTTTGGGTAATTTAAGTTGGTAACGAAAACCCAACATTGAAAGAATGAATGAGAGATATGGAGGTATATTTGCGTGCGTCGTGTGCGTTACTTTTCTGAGAGGGAGAGTGGACGTGTGAGAGAGAAATACGATCGGCAGATGAACTTCGCTGCGAACAAAAAGCTAACCACTTTAATGCTATGTTTAACAGCAACCAAATAAATGCTATTTCAGCAGCTGACTTGCACATTTCAGTAAGTCCCACAATCTTACCGCAAAATAACACCAGAAACACCGCAAATTGCATCACAAATCTTAAAAAATGCACATTCAGTCATTTTGGGCCGCAGTAGTCAGAAAAAAATCCCCGTGAAATCCTGGTGGGACGGCAATGTGGACTGAAAAGAGAGACGAAACCTGCGCTGAGACTGTACCAGTCCGAGACGGAGAACACGGCCAGGGTGCCGATGCCCAGAATGCCCTGCAGGGCTTATCGATACCGCTCCGCTGCCAGCCACTGCGGCGTCCGCTATCGCTGTCCACGTTACAACCTGAGACAATAAAACAATCACTCTATCATTAATGAAATGACTAATGTAATTACCAGCCAGAGAGATTAACGAGGAATACATATATATATATATGTGTGTGGAGAGGAAAAAAGAGAGGCAGAGAGAGATAGGGAGTGTGAGAGAGGGATTTGGAATTTGAATGTGTTTGATGTGGGACGTGCAGAAAATGTAAAAAGCTTAATGGTTTTTACCTCAGCTGTACTCTCCTGCTGGAGGCGCAGCGGTCTGACTGACAGACGGACGGACAGCTGGGCAGGTGCATGAGAGGCTACCGCAGGCCATGCAGACCTGCCTGTTCACTACAGTGCGATGTGTTCGTATATGTTCCCTACAGCTAGTTACAGAGGTGCGAGTGTGCTGTGTGATGTCTCCCACAGTCGGGTACAGTGCGGTGTGTTCGCAGTGTGATGTTCCCTACAGCTAGTTACAGAGGTGCGAGTGTGCTGTGTGATGTCTCCCACAGTCGGGTACAGTGCGGTGTGTTCGTAGTGTGATGTTCCCTACAGCTAGTTACAGAGGTGCGAGTGTGCTGTGTGATGTCTCCCACAGTCGGGTACAGTGCGGTGTGTTCGTAGTGTGATGTTCCCTACAGCTAGTTACAGAGGTGCGAGTGTGCTGTGTGATGTCTCCCACAGTCGGGTACAGTGTGGTACGCTTGCAGTGCGATTTTCCCTACGGTAGGGTACAGAGAGGTGTGATTATTGTGTGATATCCTCTCCAGTAAGGGTACACGACACTGCAAACACACCATACTGTACTCTACTGTAGGGGACATCACACCGCGATCACTTACTGTAACTTTCTGTACATGACACAGCAAACTCACCCCTCCGTACCCTAATGTATAGGAACATGACACGGCAACCTCACACCTTGGTACCCCACTATAGGGAAGAACACACAGTGATCACACCCTTCCGTGCTGTATTGTCAGATATATCACAAAACAAACACACCCACCTATGCCATATGGTGTGGGACACTGAACAGCAAATACAGCTCTATAAACCATAGGAGATATCGCACAGCAAACAAAAACCATGTACTTTCCAGCTTCGTGCAGAAACATGACAGAGCCAAGGATCTGGGTCAGCTCTCTGTGACTGTTTGTACTGAACAAGCTCATACAGCGCTTTTCAAAACAGATGAACAGGAGGTTTACAAATCTATCAACCAGACAGGTCGCTGGCAAAGGACAACAAGGAGCTCCAGCTGCCATTACGAAGCCTCATCGGCCTAATACTCAATCGGCCGCAAAGACAAACGAAGATGAAACGCATTATCTTCGCTTTTAACCGTTAAAAAAAATTAAGAACGTCCAATCGCACGTTTGAGTTCCGGTTTCAGCAGCATGGTGTCGTTATGCGCAAATATTGTAGCGGACGCTCGCGCACACACACGTGTACGCACATGTAGATATAACAACTGCGCACTGGATCATTGTCAGGAGACTGTGTAGGCGAACATGTTTTACATGCCGATGAACACGCTGTATAAACACTCTATTTCCCACGGAGAGGTTGTTGAACACACAGCCAGAGAATGTCGGTTAACATGCAAGATGTCACATGCTCATGTCGCTCGGCTGTATACCTTCTGTATGCAAAAGAGCATTGCTGCCTGCACGGCCTTATGGGAAGGACAAGGAATCCCCATGCGATGGAGTCATCTGATTGGCTTCTGATGAAGACAACAACTCCATTCCTCCTCCTCCTCCTCTCCTGTTTCCAGCCCCACCGCCTCTTCTATCTGAGCTAATTGATTTTTAAGAAGACCATTGTTGATATCAAATGAGCGGATCACTGTGAGGGTATTGATTCCCAGATGTGTTACAACAGGAAATCTTTATCAGCGCTGAACTCTGACCCCATGCTAATAGGTGGGGTTTAACCTCCACTGAATGACAGATCACACCATTTCCCCTTCCTGCTCTGCATTCTGCTTTAATTACCCCTCACACACTGCCCTGCAAGGGAGTCACACCTCACAACAATTGAACAAATATGAGCACACCTGAGCAAAGACTAGCATGCCTGAACAAAAATGCACACACCTGAGCAAAGATGATTACACCTGAACAAAGATTAGCACGCCTGAGCAAAGATTAGCGCACCTGAGCAAAAATTAGCACACCTGAGCAAAGATTAGCACACCTGAGCAAAGATTAGCACACCTGAACAAAGATGATTTCACCTGAACAAATATCAGCACACCTGAGCAAAGACTAGCACACCTGAACAAAGATGCACACACCTGATTAAAGATGATTACACCTGAACAAAGATTAGCACACCTGAGCAAAGATTAGCACAACTGAGCAAAAATGAACACACCTGAACAAAAATGATTACACCTGAACAAAGACTAGCACGCCTGAGCAAAGATGATTACACCTGAACAAAAATTAGCACACCAGAGCAAAGCATGCCTGAGAACCCTTGAGTGCACCTGAACACACCAGACAATAACTCAGCAAGCCTTTCTGATTAAACAAAGTAAAATGCATGCAGAACCTGAGTGTTACTGAGCAGAACCAAGAACAACACAGTACATGCGAGCAGAACTGAACACAGCTGAACGCACAAGTATATACCATACTATAAAGTATTTTCTACCATTATTCCACCATGTTACTGTACTACAGCAAATATTGCACTTGGAATTGCGGATGCATTTGTAAGTAGGAGCAGCGTCAGTCACTAAGAATATGAGCAACTGTAAAGAAAGTGGGTAGAATTGTGAAGGCCGTTTTTTTCCCCCACCACGGATAAAGCTCATCTGCCGTTACAAGGTGTCCTCTCAAATGCCTATCAGGTGATATAGGACCCCACAAACCAACAGCTCAAGCACAGAAACTGCCTGACCAGAAAGAACTCAGACAAAGACACATAGTAATAGACAGGATAGACATCTACACGCAAGCCCACACTGCAATGCCCAACAACATAGTACATCTGTATTATAAAAAGATATTGACCCGTTATACTACACAGACACTGCAGGAGCCTCTTACTGTGTGAATTTGTTGTGTGAATGTGCAAGTGAGTGTGCGTATGAGCGTATGTGTGAGTGAATGTGTGAGTGAGTGAATATGCGAGTGTGCGTACGAGTGTGTGTGTGTGTGTGTGTGAATGTGCGAGTGAGTGTGCGTATGAGCGTATGTGTGAGTGAATGTGTGAGTGAGTGAATATGCGAGTGTGCGTACGAGTGTGTGTGTGTGAATGTGCGAGTGAGTGTGCGTATGTGTGAGTGAATGTGTGAATGAGAGTGTGTGTGTGTGTGTGAATGTGCGAGTGAGTGTGCGTATGAGCGTATGTGTGAGTGAATGTATGAATGAGAGTGTGTGTGTGTGTGTGTGTGTATGTGTGTGTGAATGTGCGAGTGAGTGTGCGTATGAGCGTATGTGTGAGTGAATGTGTGAATGAGAGTGTGTGTGTGTGTGTGTGTGTGTGTGTGTGTGTGTGTGTGAATGTGCGAGTGAGTGTGTGTATGAGCGTATGTGTGAGTGAATGTGTGAATGTGAGTGTGTGTGTGTGTGTGTGTGTGTGTGAATGTGAATGTGTGCTCTCTCATCTCTCCCAGTTTCCCCTCACTCTACTGTTTCTCGCTCACAAATTGAAAATAAGGACCTTCAAGAACCTCTCCCTGATAATCACAGAAATTAATTAGAAAATGTTTCTTGACATTCTCTCTGCAAAGATGGGGGAAGAGACTCGGGCGAAGCTGTAGAATTAATTGTACGGTATGTGACTTAGATAATTAATTCAATCATTATTTCTTTTCTACACTAGCTACTCCCTTCTGGCCCTGAAAAGAGTATTTCAGTTACAGTACTTGTGGTGGACTGTGCGTGACCTATGCATTTTGAAGATGTTTGGAAAGTTAAAAGTTTTACTCTGGTGCCTTACAAAGCTTCAGTTCCAGTCTGAGCAGTCAAAGGGCAGTGATGTCTGGTGACGTCACAGGACAGTGACATTAGACAGGGCTAGCACAGATTCTCTAGACAGTTCCTCCGCTTTGTATTTTTAATATAACAATGAAACTTCGGTCTTGACTACTGAAACGCTCCGATTTGATGCGTTTAAGAATATTTATTTAAGGGAATTACCAAGGAGAATACTGTGGCAATGGGTGTTCAGTACTGCAATATACCACCATCAACCGGAACCTCTTGTCATTAGGGATGTTTTCAGACTGGTCGCACTAAGAGAGAGTCAATTGAATCCAAAACCGAATTAATTTACCTCCTGGTCACGGTTTGTTTTTACGAATGTGAAAGCACACTCGGTTCTGAAACCAGGACCGAAGCGGCTTGCTTGAGGTGGCCTCGGCTCAAATGCAACTGAAATGCGTTCCATGAGATCCATGAAAGCAATTACTCTGAGGCCAGGATACGACTTTTTTTTATTGATTAAAACTCACGTACGTTTTCTGTGGATTGCGTTTTGGTTAGCTTTCAGACTGTTTCACAGGTGTCGGCTACACAAACCAGAGTGAGCCAGTAAACTTTTAACTGACGTTATTGTCAAAACAGATTTCAGAACAGATTTCAAAACGTGACCAGTCTGAAAAAGGCAAAGAGAATAGAAAGAATGTTGGAGCTGAGTATCTGGTGAATCTGTGGAATCTGTGGTACATGCGTGGCGTGGAGATGAATAATATAGCTACTGTACGAACCAAAAACCATGGTAACAAAGATGGTTACCTGATTACTATGAACGCGACTGCGGTTGCAGATAATTGGACGTTCCAAATTAGGGTAGGAATTGGATACGTACAGCCCCATGTTGGTGGCCAGATTTATAGGGGAAAAAATGGTTTTAAAACATTAACAGGAAGTGAGCAGGGAAAAGCGATTAACCGTTGCACACCAGCCTTCAAACAAACTAAAAAAAATCATCATCCAAAACACCAGTGAGAGACACGCTTCACCAGAGGGTTCCCTTGCACTTCCTGCTTTGTTTCCTGGTTAGGCTGGTGGACAGAGAGGGGCCACACACCGGCAGCACAAACACACCTCCCTTATCCGGCTCCACATCAGCGAGGCCTGGATTTAATTCCCTCTTCAGAGATCTCTCGCTCCTCTGAAAGCTCTACTCCACACTCAGCCAGATTTGAAAGACACCAAAGAGGGCACAAGTACCGCCGCTGCTGATTAGAATACTAATTACCTTAACGAGCGATGCTGAACACACAGATCAAAACACCTGTGGCTCTCCCTATTATTTGGGCTTTTTCAATCCAAAAAGTAAAAGCATCATGTGTGTGTGTGTGTGTGTGCGTGTGTGTGTGTGAGAGAGAGAGACAGAGCAATAAATGGAGAGTGCTCTAGTCAGAGAGAGAGACGTTGCCAATAAAGAGAGATGGATTTGATTCTTTTGAAAGAATATCGCTTTTTTTGAAGTGTTTTTTTCCCCCCATTGTATTAATTATCCTTACTAGTTTACTTTTAATGCTTTTTTACTTCACTGTTTGATTTGTTTGCTGAATTCAGCACATGCTTTAGCAAGACAGCTGTATCTGTGCCATGCCAACAAAGCAGCATGAATTGAATTAAACAGGGCAAACGGAGAGAGGGAAATAGCTGGAGCAATAGGGAGAGAGAGGAGAGAGTGAGGTTGTTACATAGTGTTCTTTTAAAAAATTTAATTGTAATTATTTCCTTATGTACTGAATCTTGTGGAGAAAAGGATGATTATCGTCATAGTTTAAATTCATAATCATAATAATCAAATATACAGTATATCAGAATTTATTTGATATTTATCTAATATTTATTACTGATGTGAGTTCACTTGGCCTGTCTCAGGAAATATGAAGCCGTGGTTTGCTTCCTCAGTTGCATTTTTTCATCATTCAAAAGAAAAATCGAATTCCAATTCAAATATGCTTTATTGGCATGACTGTTCAAATGTGTAAAATAATGTTGCCAAAGCAATAAATTTACATAATAAATAAAAATGTAGACAATTATTAACAAAAGGGGTTTACAACTGTGCAAATGTAGCAATAATAATAATAATAATAATAATCCTGTTTTAATCAGATAGATGGTGTTCGGTTAAAGATAAAGGCACATGAATATGTATATATAATGATATATAATATTTTGTATAGAAATGAGGGGGGGGGGGTGGAGGGTAAAGGAGAGGGGGATGTAAAAAAGGAGTAAAGATAGAAGAGAAACAGGAGATAGAGAGGAGAAGAGGAAAAATAAGAGTGGGGGTGAGATTGAGGATTGATAGAAGAGAGGAGGGGAAGACAAAGAGAGGTGGAAAGAATGAAAGGGGCAAGAGGAGAGGGAGAGATACAGACTGAGACCCTTACCACTGTCATTACAAAGCCCTGCAATGCCAAGAGCAGAGCCCAGAGATAAGTCCCTTCAACCAACTGAACCTGAGGGGTCACTCAGCCGACACCAGCAAACACCAAGCAGAAACATCAATTCATAATTCAATTAATTCATTCAAAATCAACTTAGCAGACAATGAGAAGGAAAATGACGTCGCCTATTGGGAAACGCACGCAAAAGCAGAGAGCAAATTGGAATGCTATTGCATGCTAAAAAGGGAATATACCGTCGCAGAACACTTGACCAAAGAGGAAAACATTCTGACAATGAAAAGCAAAAAAAATAAAAAATATTCCCACTAGTTATACCAGTTTGCCCAAATTTCCAATCTCTTCGTGATCTGGAAAAACTGTAAATCCTTGGACAGAAAAGAAACGGCACAAAATAAGCAGCACAAATATGTAGCTGCCTGGCATAACCATAACCAGACACTGAAAAAAGCTACTTTGATATGTTGTGTATGCATATGTGTACATATGTATATGTGTGTATGTACATGTATGTCATTGTATGATGTATGTACATACAGTTACATATATTTCCCTTTTAAAATATTTTGCTTCATATTTGTTTGTGTAAGGTTTTGCCAATATAATCTAATGAATACTGCATGTCATGGCAGTAACATATTGTTGAATTGAATTGGTTGGGGGGTTTGGGGGACCAGGATGTGGGTTTTTTTGCACGGCGGTGAACGCTCTCGTCTGATAGGGTACGACACCACCAGCACCACAGACTGTTCCAGCAACAGGAGCTACACGTCGGTGAAAGCGCGGCCAGGCCGATAGCACTGTGTTCCTGTAGATTACACCCCCGGTCTATCAATCATCATGGGAGAAAAGAGAGAAAGAGAGAGAGCAGAGGGAAAAGATAGAGAGAGAAAGAGAGGAGGAGAAATGGAGAGGAAAGAGAAGGGGAGAACGAGAGAGGAAAGAGAGGGAGAGAAAGGGATAGAGAGATAACTCTTACCAGTTACCACAACAACTTATTGGCAGATATAAGACAGGTTACCAAGGAAGCTTCTCACAGTAGTCTACACCCAGACCATTGCTTTAACAGTTTAAATCGCACACACCGTTATCCCTTTACCGTTATCACCGTTATACCTCCATTATGGTTAATGGATGTCATATGACCCATATTATTTAGTGAACAAATATTAAGACAAACCCGATGCAGAAAAAAAATTCCCCATCCAATCAAATAACTTCTATTTTACAATGAAAAGAATAAAACTGAATAAAATGTCAGAGAAAGGGAGGCAGAGACAGAACAAAACCAGCCTGCGGGCCTGACGGTGGCCTAGGGACGAAAAACACCCCTGCACCATCTCGCCCTCTCGCCCCGTCAGGAGAGAGCGTCTGGACTGAAGACGGGTGACACGAGGGGAGAGTAACGGTCTCGCGGCTGACGGCTCTGTTCTGGCCCTGATAACAGTCGGCCTGTCTGCTGTCACACAAACCATTTATAAGAACCGTCACTGGCAAAGAAAAGCATGAAAAATTCAGGAAGATAAAAAAACACAACTTGATAAAAGTAACTCCTAACTGAAATCATTTGCATAAGTACAAGTGAGATATTGGGGACCTTAGCAACATAATGAAAAACAATCCTCAGTTCCCACACAGACGCGCACACACACTTACCATATACGACCTCTGACATTATCAGTCTCAGATATTAAAGTTACTATAAAATAGTAATCAGGTAACCATCTTTGTTACCATGGTTTTTGGTTAGTACAGTAGCTATATTAGATCACGTATTTTGAGAGCTACCTAGACAGTTGTGCCAGGTTCTTTATGGCAACTAGTTTAGATCATTAGGAGATGCCAAGCCCAAAGTGGTCAGTATGTCAAGACCCGCAAATCCAAAAAACAACTTTCCTTGTGGACTGAATTGGCTATAGCTAAATCAAAAAAGACAAACTATATATTACTTGTTTTCCTCTAATGAGTTGCTGTGAGATTTGGATATTTACATACATACAGTAGTACATTGTTTTAATTTATTATAATATATAATGGGGACATTCAGGGTGATTATGGGCAGAAAAATAAGTTTGCAAGCCATTGTTCTGTATTACATTCTTATTTTTGACACCGCTGCAAGTATGATACATATTTCCAGCGAAGACCACTGCCTACCAACAAAACAATGAATCTAATCCAATCCGCAATGTCAAAAATATGACTGAGAAGATGCATTTCTGTGGTAAATGAGATATTTAATCGTTCCTACGACTAATTGAGCCTGAGAACCTAGGAATCTCCCGAGTCTGGTCAATTTCATTGACCAACAATGCCCAAGAAGTACAAAGCAGCAAATACCAGTTGGGCTGGGGTGGATTCCTGCTGGCCAGGTGTCCTTGGGTTACTGCTATATCAGCGCCCTCTAGCTACTCACCAGATGTGTGGGTTACCAGTTGCCAACATTTACTATGTAGTCTATTATGGTATTATGCAACATTAGCACTACCTAGCTACTCACCAGATGTTTTGGTTACCAGTTGCCAACATTTACTATGTAGTCTATTAGGGTATTATGCTACATTAGCACTACCTAGCTACTCACCAGATGTTTTGGTTACCAGTTGCCAACATTTACTATGTAGTCTATTACGGTATTATGCTACATTAGCATTACCTAGCTACTCACCAGATGTTTTGGTTACCAGTTGCCAACATTTACTATGTAGTCTATTACGGTATTATGCTACATTAGCATTACCTAGCTACTCACCAGATGTTTTGGTTACCAGTTGCCAACATTTACCATGTAGTCTATTACGGTATTATGCTACATTAGCATTACCTAGCTACTCACCAGATGTACGTTTTACCAGTTGCCAACATTTACTATGTAGTCTATTATGGTATTATGCTACATGAGCATTACCTAGCTACTCACCAGATGTTTTGGTTACCAGTTGCCAACATTTACTATGTCGTCTATTATGGTATTATGCTACATTAGCATTACCTAGCTACTCACCAGATGTTTTGGTTACCAGTTGCCAACATTTACTATGTAGTCTATTACGGTATTATGCTACATTAGCATTACCTAGCTACTCACCAGATGTTTTGGTTACCAGTTGCCAACATTTACTATGTCGTCTATTATGGTATTATGCTACATTAGCATTACCTAGCTACTCACCAGATGTTTTGGTTACCAGTTGCCAACATTTACTATGTAGTCTATTACGGTATTATGCTACATTAGCATTACCTAGCTACTCACCAGATGTTTTGGTTACCAGTTGCCAACATTTACCATGTAGTCTATTACGGTATTATGCTACATTAGCATTACCTAGCTACTCACCAGATGTACGTTTTACCAGTTGCCAACATTTACTATGTAGTCTATTACGGTATTATGCTACATTAGCATTACCTAGCTACTCACCAGATGTTTTGGTTACCAGTTGCCAACATTTACTATGTAGTCTATTACGGTATTATGCTACATTAGCATTACCTAGCTACTCACCAGATGTACAGTTTACCAGTTCTGCAGTAGTATATAGTGGATTTGTAGTGAGGAATAATGACTGCATCTTTTGGCTGGGTAGTATACTGGTTAAGGATGTAGGCTTGCAACTAAAAGGCTAAAAGGTCACTGGTTCAATACCCAGCTGTAGCACTGTCGTTGTACACTTGAGCAAGAAGATTAAATAGAACAACACACTGGGTTTTTATACATAATGAGCTTACTCATGTTAAACTGAAAACATGTTAAAAGACACATTGGAGATCATTGGTGTCATTAAATAAACATTACAAAATATGGAATTCACAGGAACATTAAAAAACTGCTCTGTATTACATTATTTAGTAGCACACCATTACGGCTTATTCACATGGGTTTTGAACCAACCGTATTAATCGATGAGCTATGTAACACTGATATTTATATACTGATACATACTGATATATGAATATGCCTAGGGAAATATAAGTTCAATTCTTCCAGATATTAAAACTAAATAAGACAGTATTTTCAAAAATAACATGTAAATCTGTCGTTTCTGCAGGGGGGAATCAATTCGCAGCAATAAGAAGCTATGAATGAGCAGTTAGATCTTATCAGATGAAAAGAGAGATTTGAATAACGCTCTTGCAAAGGAATGCCTTTCTCCCTTTCTCAAGCAAACAACACAGAGCACCGCAGTTGAACTCACTGACCCTGTGTTTCTAGAACGCAGTCGTAAAGAAAAACCAACTGACCTGCGGCGTTCTCGAAACCAGCTGTACAACTGACCAGACTAGACAGTTCTGTAGCCGTAGAGAAGATGAAGCTCAAGGTTTTCTGAAGCTGAGCATTCAGATAGAACTCGTTTCTTGCTGCCATGATCCAGTCATATCATTATGAATCAAACTTTCCCATTTTTATTTTGCTTTGACATTTTTATGTAAATCATTTTGAACAGCAATGTAGCAAAGATATTATTATTATATTATTATTATGATTATTATTAATCATAATAAACCCACATATTCAATGTGTTCATCTTCTTGTCAAAGTGACGCCATAATAAATTAATTTAACTATTTATTATACTTACACCTGACACATAGTTGATAAGTGTTGCAGGTTTTTTATTACTAATAAACTGTTATGCATTGCCTACATATGTATGTGACCCTTACCTGCTCAGATACCCTCATGTTTTCTAAAGTCCAGTTCAGATCAAAAGCGTGGCAGCGGATAAGATAAGAGTGCTGAGTTCTCTTTAAAAATGTACCAGTACTGAGTAAAGGCAAAACAGTCGAAATTACAATCATTAACAAAATTACAAATTAATAATCATTAATAAAACAATCGTTAGCCAATTAAATGACTGTTTCCACAACAACACGCTATGATTTGGTCAAACAGATCAGTCTTTAAACGCCCTACTCAAGATGATGTGGTGAATCTTCGAGACGGACGCAGCCATCAGCAGATGTTTTAAAACTCAGTCGTTCCCATTGACCAGATTGCTTCTGGGAATTCTAAAAACCTTGTTGACTTAAGACTTTTTGATCTGAATCACGCCAAGCTGTGGGACCTCCGTCTACCCACCAAACCAGAAACTTGGGCGCTTCATCTCCACAGTGCTGGCATTGTGAAGTTTCTACACACTGAGAATAACAGCAACCTTCACTGGCTCGATGGACGCCGTGGGACTCTCAGGAATGCACATTAATAACACAAATGATTTAACATGCGAGTGTGGTTTCTCCACCCCCTGTAATTAAATATAATCGACCCACCAAGCCCGGTAAATAATAATATCGCATTATTACCCGTCTTATTATGTTTGTTATTACCGCGGTGTTAATAACTGGAGCGGATTAGGAAGGGGAGAAAGTGCTGGGGAGACAGAATCCGCACACGGTCGGGCGCGTTCCTGCGCTTATCCCGAGAGAGACCGGCGGGAGGCGTGATCGTCGGTCCGGGAGCTCTAGGGATTACTGTGACGGCCATTTGCATATCGGAATTTTAAGCAGAGAGAATATATCAAACCCTCCAGCCAGCAAGGTCATTTTGAAGATAATTTTTTTTCTTCATAATTTATTTTGCATATCATGCAGCGGGACACACTGCAGATTAAAAGCCGCTTCGCCGTATCAAACCGTTCCTGACACCAGCGCCCTGCCCCCGCTTCTCTCCACATTCCAACACCCCCCACCCCCCCCCATTATCAAAATATTATACAGACACATGCAGCAATTAGAAACACTAATGTCATCAGAATACTGCTATAGAGTAATCATTCACAATTATAATGGAATATCCCATTCCAGCTCCACCCAGCACGGCCGACTGCTTTTTTATGATAATCAGTCAGAATTAAAAACACAACAGGAATAATGACGATTATGGTCGCAATCCCAGACCCCGTTTTTTTACAGACAAACACTACTCAAATAAATTTATAATTTTTTTTTAATTTTATATGATAAGCAGTAACTAAAACAGGATGACTGAAGTATACAATATACGCCTGGCCTGTTTAAAGTAATTAATCTTTCTCCATTTCTCCACATGACATTCTGCCTCACATCTCCTTATTGATGTGTTTGCATGCAGACAGCAAGGTTGTGAGTTACAACACTGACCGCAGAGTAATGTTAAGAAATCATATAAACTAAAGGAAATGTATTTCTCCAGTTTATTTTATACAATCAGAATTGTATTATTGTACTAGAATCACAGTAATAGTAGTAGTAGTACACACCAGGCCAGCCCTTGGCATAATACTTTCCCTCAACTTGAGTCACATTAAACTGGATCAAGCTGACTGCAGAGAAGCCAGTCACAAGTAGCTGTTTTTGTTTTTAAGTTCGAGAGGCGATCGTCACTAATTCTGACTCGCAAGGAGAAAGTGAGTCAACTGCGCGGAATTCCATGCATGCTCTTCTCTTTACGTAGCCTTGGGAGTCTGAAAGGAAGAGGCGCAGGTCAAAACAATGGCTGATCAAATTTAAAGTCTGGTTCCAAGAACTATTAAAAGCAAAACCTTACGATGAAAAGCATGCCAAAAATGCCAAAGGTTGTTAACCATTTAGACAATTGCTATAATGTGATTAACATGTGTCATATCAAAAACAATATGAACAATATGACCATTAGCTGTGTGTTTACATAAAAGTCAAACATTCAGAAGATGGATGCAAGTACTAACTAACTTGTCATAAGGGTCAAATCCATAAGTTCCATTAAGCTTATCTACCTAGAGACCCCCTATTAGCAACCACTTCAGACTAAGTCGAATTGACTTGAGATTTCCCCTCTGTGGCTGTAAATTAGGGTTGTTATGGTTGGAACTGGTCACAACCTGGCCCCAGCAGTGTGAACCGGGTATAAGAAAAGAGGAACAGGAAATTATGTCACTGTTCTGCTCAACCCACTAAATAAAAAGAAGCAAAAAGAACTCAAAGAGAATTTCTGTTACTGTGAGAAAACACACACACACACACACACACACACACACACACACACACACACACACACACACAAATGCAAGAAACAGACAAATCCCTTTCCATACAAGCAAATGTTCCCCTCCCTGTGGCTTGTGGGAAATAACTGATAGGGAAGAGGATTACTAAACCAATGTACGAACAAGAGCACGTCCACCCTGACTCGACTCTTGACGCTCAGAGAAAACAAGAGGAAGGCCTGTGTGTGAGTATGTGTGTGTGCGAGTATGTGTGTGTGTGTGTGTATGCATATGTGTGTGCAGTTGGTTGGCTGGTTGGGGGGGCTAGGGTGATGGAGAGACGGAGAGGCGAGGAGTGGGGGGGGGGGGTGTCTTGATGATAACAGAAAAATTCAGACCGGTCAAAGTTTCCCTTTTGCCAATCACACTCCTGATAAAGACAGAGCCTGCTCCAGTACTGATAGAAGGGCTATCTCCCTCTCCCTCCCTCCCTCTCTCTCTCTCTCTCTTTCTGTGTCTCTCACTCTCTCACTCACTCTCTCTCTCTCCTCTCTGCAGTTCGTTTGGAAGGAAAAGCTAATCACACTGACAACACAGTGCTGCTGTCAACCACTAACCAGCGACCACAGAGCAATTAATATTAATGTTATATCACGCTGTCCCAGCTGACAAAGAACGATAATGAAACATCCTGGACGTGAAGAATTAAAATATGCACACGGTTACACATGTACACACACACACACATGCACGCATGCACACACACACACGTACACACACACACACGCACACATACACACATGCACACACACAATCTCTCTCTTACCCTCACTCACATATACATAGACATACTTGGACACACTTCTATAAACGCACGTACTTTCTCTTACACCTGCTCACATAGGTACACTTCCATACACATGTACACTGACTCTCAGGAACCCATATACACACACATATACACGACATGGCCAAAAGTATATGGCCATCTGCTAATCCAACATCTCATTCCAAAATCCCAGACAGTAATATAAAGTTGGTCCCCATTTGCTGCTATAACAGCCTCCACTCTCCTGGGAAGGCTTTCCACTAGATGCTGGAACATTGTTGGGTGGATTTGTTTCTATTCAGTCAGAAGAGCATTAGTGAGGTTGGGCACTGATGTGGGGTTATTAGGCCTGGCTCGCAGTCAGCTTTCCAATTGATCCCAATGGTGTTTGATGGGGTTGAGGTCAGGGCTCTGTGCAGGCCAGTCAAGTTCTTCCATACCGATCTTCACAAACTATTTATGTATAGACCTCTATTTGTGCAGAGGCGCATTGTCATTCTGAAACAGAAAAGGGCCTTCCCAAAACCGTTGTCACAAAGTTGGAGATACAGAATAGTCTAGAATGTAGTGTTAAGATTTGCCTTCAATTTGACAGTTTTTACATCCATATCGGGTGAACCGTGTAGCAATTGTAGCCCTTCTATACATAGTCCCCCCATTTTAGGGGACGAAAAATAATTGGACAAATTAACATAAAAAAATTAGGTCATCATATTTAATCTATTTAATATCATATCCTTTGCATGCCATGACTTCCTGATGCCTATGACCCAACAACATAAAAAAACTCATGATATCTTATTTTCTGGTACTCCTACAAGCGATACTATAATGTCTCTGCATTTGAATGGATCGCTATGGGAATTGGGGGGGGCTAGATTAAGCTGTAAATTACGCTGGAACAGTATGGAATACATAGTTGACTAAATGGCTGTAAGTCATCAAGGGTCTGAGGTATCAAACGAGCCCCAAACCATCACTCTGTCGCCGGATATGCAGTAGATACGGATGGATCACTTTATGGGTTGTTTCTCCTGACTTATGTAGAGTTATATAGAGTTCAATAGAAAAATTTGTCAGAAGAAATATGCATGTAAAAAAATTAAAGCTGAAAGTCACTGTTCCATTTCAAATCCAATGTGCTGGAGTACAGTGCCAAAACAACAAAAATTGTGTCACCGTCCAAATACTTTCGGACTGCACTGTATATATACACATTAAGATTCAGCGAGTGGCCCCAGTTACTTGCAGTAGTGTTAGTTTGTCAATATGTCTGCAATGCCATGGGCCAATACAAACACGTGGCTTTCCACAACCTTATGAGGACCTACCTGATACACCATGTCTGGACTAAGAGGAGGTGTGGCAGGTTGGAAGAGTGCTCACCTGGGCCATTCCATTGAGGCTCTGCCTCTCCTTCATCTTCCTCAGCGCTCTGTCCTGGACCCTTCTCCTCTTCCTCACCATCAGGCGCACCAGACGAATCCTCCATCCTCAGCTCTGTGGGTACAACGTCACCGTGGCAAAGTCAGTTCAGTCGCTCCCAGTGAGGTTCACACCACGACCGACAATATCGTCAGGGGCGACACGACAACGACGACATCATCCATTCCTTCATGAGTTTTTTTATTTTTTTACGAGCTGATCGATGAGTTTCTTACAAGCTGTTATTCAGGTATTGTTAATCATCATACAACCCAAGTTAAGCTCTTGTGTGAGCATGTGTATTTGTCTGTACATTTCTATACAAGTACATCAGTACGCATGCATGTTCATGTGTTTCTACAAGTTTTACATGTTTAAGTATGTGTCATTAAGTATGCATGTACACCTGTATGCACGTGAATGAGTACATGCGAAAAGCATGTATTTGTGCTTACACAAGTGAGCATGTACGAGAACGCCGTTGCCCTATGTGCTCTATGTTAGTAACAGTAACCAATCAACTCTCACACTTGAAAGAGACAGTGCATCCCCTTCCTCTAAATTACAGCGTGGGTGGGATGGCACTGAAAATAGTGATTCTGCACAATGTTAATATGGGGCAATGTGTCCATTAAATGCTAATCAGAGAATTGCAGGGCCCTCGCCCCACACAAAGTACTATTTTTGTGGTTCTGTTGGGTTACTAAAAAACCCCCAATATTTTCCACCCTAAATCCCTCCCCATCAGCCCACCTGTGGATAGTAGCATAGGCGCTCGAACAAAGGGCATGTTTACCTGCTCTCGCCCCGATCAACAAGCGATAGTAACCCGATCAATACCTGCCATAAAAGGTCTGCCCGCGTGACTCCATTAGCGTTAGCGTTAGCGTTATTAATGTCATGGATGGAAGATCAGATCAGCATCTTCAAATAAATCACCCCCCCACCCCCTTCCACAACCACACACCCTGTTCCAATGCCGCCCCAAACACACACACACTCCCTCCTTTGGGTGACTGAACAGTCCCATTATTTCAGCTATAAATCACAGTGAATGGCAGATTGATTTTTATCCCAGGCGTGGGGGCTGAGGGAGGGACCTAGAACGGCAGTTATTGCATTTAATATTATCAGCGGTAGCTATCTCCCCTCTAATCTGAGTGCTGATGGCAGGTATCAGGATGGGTAACTTCTCAGAACTTCCTCCGTCACACCTGAAGGGCAAAGTCTCCCATCAAGCCCTGACTCATAGCACACGCGCACACACACATACACACACACACACACGTGATGGATCCTCCTTTCAAAAATAAATTCACCATCTTTACCTTCTCCTTTTCTGTCTCAAAAACCACCACCAGTATTGATTAATTGGACTGATCTAAGCTCCTTAGAATATGATATATAGACTAATCCAAGTCCCAGTTTGGAGGGGTGAGTCACCCCAGTTTAAATTTTCCATCTTTTTGGTTTTGTACTGTGCAACCACTGACCAACACCTGCTTCCCCAATTAGGACACCCTAATTGAGTTGGATATCTCATGAGCTCTGTGGTGTGAGTCTGTTCTTCTCCCAGAGGATTATGGGATATATCCTCAGCTCATTCATAGGGAAGTGAAGCACTGGGCCAAGTGTTCTGCAGGCCAGGGAAGCAGTTCCACAAATTGAACACAGAGGGGCGCATTCTCCCTCCAAACTGGCACTCCAAGCTATCTTGGGTCAAAGGGTCACAGGCCAGGACAAGAAGTAACTAACGATAAAAGCAACAAGCCACGTCCAGTGTATGTGTGTGTGTGTGTGTGTGTGTCTGTCTGTGTGTGTGTGTGTGTGTGTGTGTGTGTATATAGTCGCTAGTGAGAGTGTGCATATGTATGTAATGTCTTCAAATGTGTGAGTGTGTAGGCGAGTGTGCGGGAGCACGAAAAATTGTGTGTGCAGTACAAGTGCATAAGCGTGCGTACGTGTGTGCAATCCCAGAACATAAGCATGTGTGAGTGTGCGAATGAGTGTGCATACATGTGCGTATGTGCGTGCGTGCATGCAAGTGTGTGCACAGTGAGGCGAGCGAGGTTAGGCCGCTCCTCTGAATGTCTGAATGGGCGTTCCTCTGTATTATCAGTTATGGCCTGTGTTTCTCGCTCCCAGATGGTGGATAAGAGTTCTGCCTGTATGAGCCAGCAGGGTCCTGATAAAGACCTTGGTATTGATCCCGGGCTGAGAGAGCAGGTTCCTCAAACAGGGCTGATTTATGGGGCCCTGATAACTGCTAGCATCCAGCCACCGAAGAGCGCCAGAGACACAACAATATGGTGACGTGTCACCACTCTCCTCGCAGCCATGGGAAGGACAACACCAGAAAACTCTCCTGTCTGCACTCCTATACACACACACACACACACACACACACACACACACTCACACACACACACACACACACACACACGTACACACACACACAAACACACACACACACACTCACGTACACTCACACTCAAGTACACACACTCACGTACACACACACTCACAGACAGGTATGTTCACACGCACAAACACACATGCACACACACAGATACATACTTGCGCAGACGTACACAAGTACACCGAGAATCAAATTATTACAAGCACACGTTCATACAGTGCTAGAAAAACACACACTCTCACTCAGTGGCCCTCTCTCTTTCTCTCACACACACACACACACACAAACACTTACACATTCACAGGCAATACACACAGATACATACTTGAGCAGACGTACACAAGTACACCGAGAATCTAATTATTACAAGCACACGTTCATACACAGTGCTAGAAAAACACACTCTCACTCAGTGGCCCTCTCTTTTTCTCACACACACACACATACACACACACAAACACTTACACATTCACAGGCATTCACAGGCACACAGTATTAAATATACACACACACACTCACAGTCTCTCTCTCGCTTTTTCTCTAGCACACACGCACACACACACACACAGACATTATTACAAACACACACTCACACATAGTGCTATAAAAACACACTCTCTCAGTGTCCCCCTCTTCCAGACACACACACATACATGCAATACACATAATATTACATACGCACACACTCCCATTCTCTCTCTCACTTTGTCTCTCGGTCTCTCACTCTTTCTCTCTCTAACATGCACATGCATACACACACATTATTACAAACACACACATACTTACTCGGTGTGTCTCTCTCACTCACACACACACACACACACACACACACACACAGAGGAGGCTAATCTCTAATCTGGTCCCGATTAGCACCTGACAGAATTTCCATGCGTTTATCAACCCCAGCCAACGAACAGACGCTTATCACCCCAGCCCCAAATTTCACAAGAGCTGGAATTTTCAAGATTAAAAAAGAAAAACAGAAATCTGAAATAACTCCACAGAAACGACTCAAAGCCCACGGACCTGGCCAAGCTTGGAGATAGATTGGGATGAGACAGGCCGTAGGCCGGGGGGGTGGTACAAGTCATTAATTGAGGTTGAGATCCTAGGGGTGGGGGTTAAACAAGCTTCTCATTTCCTCTTAAAAACATGTGCCTTAACGAAGAGGTTCCCATGCCAGCTCTTTCAATGACCAGCACTTTTAAAACAAGAAGTGGCTAATTGGTTTGATTGAGGCAGTAATTACTTAAGCAATTGCTCAAATAAAAAGAAAGTATACTGTGCAATGGCCACACTTTAACCATAAAAAAAAAAAAACGAAAACTAAGCAAAATGGCGTCTTAAAATCCCAGATATTAGCTCATTCATGAGTCAAGAAAACACTAAATTTGCTTTGGCCAAAGTTTAAAATAAACCACAGATGACACGACTTACGGTCTGGCAGTGGCGGGCCGTCAGGGCCAGCAAGGCCTTCTCTGCTGGCCTAAACATCAGAATAATAAAAAAATTTTTTTTATTTTTTTTTTCAAATATGTATTATTATTTTTCCCCATAGTCTATTCTCTTCTCATCATTTTTTCCTCTTGGTTTGCGCTGCTCCAGCCTCAGATCGAGATTTGGAGGGGTTTGAGTTTCCTTTTATTTAGATCTTTTAATCAATTTTATATTTCAGCATAATGTGTTGCCAGGGTCCAAGAAATCTGCCTTTTAGCCTTCAGAATAAATTGCGGCGCGCCGCTGTGTTAAAGTAAAGTGAACGGAAACAACCTGTGTTACCCAATCAGAATTCGAAGGTTGGCGATACGGGGGGGGGCTAGCTAGCACACGTGAACGATCAGCCGCACGTCTTTTTTTTGGATGATTGGATACGCAGAGAGAGGCAGCAGAGCTAGCAGCTAAGCAAAACTTGAACTTGAGCTAGCTAATTGTAGATTTCTACATTTTTTTTTTTTTTTTCAATGGCTGAAGGAGGAGAAGAGATCGAATTGATTCGCAGATATAATTAAATTACCAATTCAAAACGCCATTTCAAGAAAAAGACGAGCTAAAGAAGAGAGATCAGAACCCCGACGCTAGCGACCCGACGAGCGCGAGCTAGAGTGGACATTCATCAAGTCAACATTACTTTCACCACTTCACCTTTCACCACTGTATAACATCCGCAAAAAATAATTTGTTTTTTTTTTTTTTTTTTTTTTTTTTTTTTTTGTTTTTATAGTATGATGTTTCTTTTTAATGACTTTGATTAAATGAAATGGGCTTTCGTTGCGACAATGCGCTGTTTGTTTAACTATTTTAAAACTTGTTTTTAATAACACTTTTTTGTGGATTTTTTAAAACTTTGTAGAACTTTATTTTTTTAATTTTTTTTTATTTTTCTTAAGCTTAAAGCTTTAACAAGCTTAATTGTAAATGCGGAATTTAATTTTATAAATGAATTTATTGATTATAAATTGAAAATGTTAAATTGTATTATGTGATGTTTATGTGACTTGGACTATGTTGACTATGTAAATGTGGTGTATAATGTACTATTTTATCTTGCCTAAATGTAAATTAAATAGATAGATGGCGAATAATTAGGTATATAGTATTAAGAGGTGGATGTCAGGTACATATATAGATGTCTTTACACTGTTACAATCTACATGAAACAATAAGGATGTTTCTTTAAGATGGAAATTATTTTTGACGACGGAACAGTAGTTTGGATGTATGAGACCCACATCTACTTTTAACCTTTACATTTAATTTTAACAGATCTGGGCGGAGTTATAAAATTATATTTTAAACCTACATGTACACTTGGTTTTTCTTGACCTCAAGCTTTCAACAATAATTGTATATTAATTGGAGCCATGTTACCGTCTCACAAAAGTGATGTCAGATGACCAGGTCAGTGTGGATCATGCTTGTGTTTGTGCGTATATGTGTGTATGCGTGTGTGCCAACCTGTGACGCGCAGAGCGTGTTAAACCTCTGGTGGGAATCTCACCTTCATTGTAAGGTGGCAAAAACGCTGGGCTGGAGTCGTCGCACTCAGCCGAATCTTCCTGGTCTGAAGCTCCGCCCTCGTCCCCTGATAGGCTGAGGTCATCGGGTAGGTTGTCCTCGCCTTCTTCCAGGTCTCCGAGGGAACCTTCAGATGACACATAGAGGGGAAATGGCTTCAAAACAAGTCACCTAGCAATTGGGTCACTTGGCAAAAAATGCCCAGTGACCCAACGCTCAGTCTCGGGAATGTGCACAGCGCTAAGTGGCGCAGGTAAATAGAGAATGAGGAGCTCCATTCAAGCCCTGCTGTTCAGACAGACACATTATAGGATATTGAAGGATAACCAAGTGAACCGCAGTTTGTACAAGTTCAGTAGGGAATCCAATGCACTCTATTAGAGCAAAATGTACTTCAGGTTTGATTTAACTGAGAATTTCACTGTATTTATTGCACCCCAGTTCACACTAGTCCACATACTCACCCTGTGATCCTGGGTAAAGAGGCTTCTCAGACGTGTGAACGTCAGTGTAAAAGAAGTGCTCACCAAGCTCTAACAGAGCAAATTTTGCATTAAAAGTATTTAAAAAGAATATATAACTGTAAATTGAGTATACAAGCACAGTGTAAACTCAGCACAAATCAGTGTAAATTGAGTATAAAATACAGTATGGAGTAAAGCATGAATCACGGTGTAAACTGATGAGTATACAGAAACATACAGCATGCAAAACACATTAACAAGTGTAAACGAAATACAGAACACCAGAAATCCTTGCTTATTATGAAGCATGAAACAGAATGTCAGAGAAGAGAATATTAGGCTAATATTAAATAATGTGGTTTCTACAGCGATTCAGAGTAGGGGCATGTATTACGAATGTACATCTGGAAAGTGTACATCTGCAAATTTGTATTCCCATTTCAAAACACTCTTTAGATTAATGACATGGAAATCGTTCAGCACCCAATCACAGGCCATAAAACTACCTTAAATAAGGTATTATAACCCACATGCATATAAGCTAAATATATAAGCAGTTTACAAGTTTAATTCATACTGTCTATGTAGACTGTTTGTTATTTCACCGTCATTGTATCCATAATAAATTCCTACTATAATACATATCATATTGTAGTTTGTCATATCTGTAGTAGTGTACATTTACATAACTGGTGAGCTATGGTTCAAATTTCTTAATCGTCATGATTAATTGAGCAAATCCCCACACGGGATTCTTTGATGTACAGCTTAAAAATACTAAAACTATTTACATTATTTGCCTTTAATTTCCTTTTTTTCAGTATTTTTATAACAATAATTTAAATGATTCATTTCATTTACTTTTATAAAGAAATAGATGCTGATATTTCAAGATTTATTTTCAAATTTTTAAATATCATCATCTATTTCCTTATATTAACAAAGATCAGATTAAAGAAACCGCACAGTAGGCTCTGTATGTTATGTCATAAATAATTCTACCGTTCATAATGTTATCCAAACAGGCACAACTGCGCATAGCCTATAGTTCCGAGGGGGGGGGGCAAAACGAGATATAATTCTCAAGTAAAATGTAATAAAGTAAAACGACGCTTAAAGAACTGAGCACAAAAGAAGAGGCAAGAGTGAATCTTTTGATTGATTCATATCCTGCTTAATTTAAGATTTCATTGTTTTGAAAAAAGTATAGACCACATGAACCTACGAAGCACAGGACACACACTACAGGCCCCTACGAAGCGCGCGCACACACACTGGCACGCAGGCATACACGAGAGCGCTGGAGCTTTTCATGTTCTTAGCTCCGCGAGTCAAACATCCGGCAGTGACCGGCACACTTGAGGCACGGACACGATAGGCATTTAGGAAATGTTAAGTATTTGAAAGGAATTGCGTTAATCGGGTGGCAAAAACAAACAAAGCAATATATAGAATTATTACATAAAATCTGAGAAAGAACCAGATTCTGTAGTCTAGTGTATAAATCTGAGAAAAAACTAACACAGGTTGAAATTGTATTTTTCTCCAGTTTTTGTAAATTAATTTTCATTAAATTGTGATGAATGGGGAGGGATTGTTCCAAGCTAAAGCCGTGACTGGAGGCGTATATATTTACACTCCCAGAACAAAGAGGCCTGTAATCTATACAAAGCACACAACAATACGCGTGAATAAAGAGCTTTGTAGAAAGAGGAAAGGCAATTTTTCTAATTCTGTTAATTTCACTTCCAAAGCAATTAAAAACTAGGCGGCGATAATGTTTCGAAACAATTGCCGCCTGACAAAGTGTTTCTGTCTTTGTAAATGAAACATCTTTAGGCTAATTTCGACTTCCACGCCTTCATGGTTCACTGTAATTTCAGATAAAATTAACACAGTTTGATTGGGAACTTAATAAAAAAGAGAAAAGGAAAAATACAGATCCCGTTAAGAAATATTTTTAGAATTATGGAGAGCGAGGTTTGGTAGATCTAATTTGCAGTAGCCTATCTGTGAAGACATTTTCATACAATTAATTTTCCTTTAATCATAACTGTACAAAGGGACCTCTGTTTAAAATTCCAATTATATTTCATGTTTAAAATGTAAGTTTGAATTATGATTTTCTCTCCCATTAGTGCTCCCATTTAATGAATCAATCGCTAGGCCTACATTATTGCTCTCAAACATCAAATGGTGCGGAAAAAATGATGCCCCTCTTTGGACAACGAAGAATAATTCTCCTTCATCCCAGGAAAGTCGTTATTAGTGTGGAAGAACTGTGAATGTGCACACTGTGGTCAGTTCAATCATGACTTGACAGGGAAAATGTTCGAATTTGCGGCAACACGCGTGTAGGCTGTAACTCCAAATAAGCGCAGCAAAAAAAACCGTTGAAGGCGCCAAAACAGCAAAGAAAAACTGCGCGGTCAATAAAAAAATAGCTTTGCACACAGACGAATTTCACGAGATAATCAGCTATACAATACAAAACAATCGCCAATACCGTCATAGCTGCCAATCAGTGGTCCCTCTAACAAATAAACATTAAAAGACTAAGAACAGAATAAAGAACAGGAAAGTACCGAAATTGGTTCAAGACGCACACAAATCTGGGATCGTATAATTGGATAGTCCCAAGAATTGGTAGCAAAAAGGCTTGTGAACAATAGAAAAAAATTGGAAAGAAACAGTTGCACCTTCATAGATATCTCTTCTTAAGCAGCTAGTGAGGCTATTGCATGTGTCTAGAAATGGTGTGACCAGGGTGTAACGCAGGGGGCTCAGCCAACCTCTCCAATCACGTCCTAGTACCGACCTATGATGCTTCTGATCAATCACAAATCTATGAGTGCTTTTGGATTGTGTCACGTGACAGAGAAGCACTCTACTTCTGGTCTGCGTTACCGGTGCTCAGTGTCGGCTTTCGGTCTCTGTCTCTACCCTTTATCGCAGATCTCCCTCCATCCTTGTCTTATTCTGGCCCTATTCAATCTAATCACATTGTGCTGGGTTTTTAACTTTGATTTACGGATCTGAATCGGCCAAACAGGTTTTCAGCATCCTAATATTCCTTGGGTTGATTTGAATGACCACTGACCCCACCATTACGTAAAATGCAACACCTTCAAAAGGTCAACAATATTAAGCTAAGGAAAAGAAAACACAACAACCTTTATACTGAATGCTTACCTTTGTGATGTAAAAAGTAATACTTGATATAAATTTAAATATGAAGCCAAAGATGACTGTGGGCAGACTTAGTCTGCGTTTTAGGATTACTTAACAGTCTTGGAATACTCACACACACACAGGAACACACAAACATATACAGATGCACACACACACACACACACACAGACAAACACACTGCTGTACCCACACTCCAAGGCCTCACACACACACACACACACACACACACACACACACACACACACTGCTGTACCCACCCTCCTAGGCCTCTCTCACACACACACACACACACACACACACACACACACACAAATATACTCACACACACACACAAATATACTCACACACACAGACAAAAAAAATATGAGCGACAAAAAACAAGTGACTGACATTAAATCGCCTCTCTCCACACGTAGCAGAAAGCTGAGCTGCACTGATGAAGACAACGAAGATAAAAATGTATTAACTCTGCGTCCATCCACATCAAAACTGTGTGATTAAACAGAGAGACGTAATGGCCCTCAAACTAATAACCAGCCGTGTTAGGAAACGTTAAAGAATCACCAATCAAAAAAAAAGATCAGTGTTACTGCAGGTGTAGGAGAGCTTTACAGGCTCCAGAGAGAGAGGCACAGAGGCGCTCCTTCAGAAGAACAAAAGCCTTTCCCTTTCAAACATGCAGGAGTCTAACATGCAAAACTGACTGAAAAACACTACATAAGACCAACAAAATGCAGTGTCACCATAGAGTGTCAGTACAGTACACTCAAATTCTAACAACAGAAATGAAACCATAGAGTGTTTGTCTGTGTGTTTATTAGGATCCCCATGATGTCAGCTAGTCTTCCTGGGGTCCGATGCAAAAATCACATGTTTTAACAAACAATTATATACATTATATACATTCAGACATTACTTACAAAAATCCATCATCAAAAAAAGAGAAAAAATAAATAAATAAAATTAAAAAACAATCAGCAAGCAAAATGAGTGTGTCAGTACAATACACTCAGATTCTACCAATAGGAATGAAACCATAGAGTGTGTCCGTATAATGCACTTAAATTCTACCAACATGAATGAAACCATAGAGTGTGTCAGTACAGCACACTCAAATTCTACCAACAGGAATGAAACCATAGATTGTGTCAGTACAGTACACTCAAATTCTACAAACAGGAATGAAACCATAGAGTGTGTCAGTACAGTACACTCAAATTCAACCAACAGGAATGAAACCATAGAGTGTGTCAGTACAGCACACTCAAATTCTACCAACAGGAATGAAACCATAGAGTGTGTCAGTACAGTACACTCAAATTCAACCAACAGGAATAAAACCATAGAGTGTGTCAGTACAGTACACTCAAATTCTACCAACAGGAATAAAACCATAGTGTGCGACACTCCTGTATGCCCACGTTCTATCAAGAGGAGTGCAATCATAGAGTGCAGCCCTCCTGCTGAAGATATTACAACAGATCTACCAAACAGTCTACTCCATAGTCTTAACATTGACAGTATGGTTTACCTTTCTTAAAGCCAGACTATTCCCAATTCTACACCTTGTCCTAAACTACTACAGCACAGGGAACTCCTGTTGCTAACAAAAGCCTCCTGTCATTAAGGGAAATGGGAAATAGAAGAAACATGAGTCAACTTGCTGGCTAGTCTATTGAATGCTATTTCATGTCAATTGTGCACGCTTAAATTCTGCTAACAGAAATGGAACCAAACAGTGTCATGAACAGTGAAATTCTACAGATGGGAATGACACCATAGTTCAAAATTCTACCAACTTGAATGAAATGATAGAGTTTGGAGGTGTCACGCACAGTAAAATTCTATTGATAGGAATTTGACCATAGAGTACAGGACTGTAGGGGAGACTCAATGGGTAAGAAGACCAGGGCCAATAGGAAAAAGCAAAACCACTTGGAGCGTAGGCTTCATTCCTGGGCCTTTATAAATCTAGCCTTGTTCCGACCTTTGTTCTTCTGAAAACGGCAATGGCCATCCTTTGACATGCCAGAAATCTGTGTTTTAAAAAAGGACAACAAAGAAAAACCTTCCACTTCACAAAAACAGTTTTCGTGGCTAAACTGGCCTCAATGTAAACGTGAAAACAGGCTCAGCACAGCGCACACCAAATTTGAAGAGGTCAAGATGGAGTTGGAGAGATATTTCTCTCTTCTTTTTTACCTTCTTCTTCTCTCAGGTTTTTCCGCTCCTCTCTCTTTCTCTCTCTCTCCCTCTCTCTTTCTCTCTCTCTCTCTCTAAAAGTGATGTGACTGGCTGTGTCACTCGGTGAGGATAGCTGCGAGCTGTTCCCGGTTATCGGCCGCTGCAGACTCTCTGCCGGTCTGATCTGTCTCCTCTTCATTAAGCAAATACGCCGACGTGGAAATGAAAACATAATAGCTATTTGATTTCCAGCGAGATATTTTGCATATTGGTTCGGCGCTGATAGCGGAATTTCATCAAGTCTTTTTCCCTCCTCTCTCCCCTGCTTTAAAAACTGAATTACGGAGCTGAGCTGCGGCGGGATTTTTTTTTTTTTCTTCTTACATTGCTGGGAAGAGGGAAAAAAAGGCAGTTCCCCAGGAAGAACTTAAACGATTAAATATCCCCCTTTTTCCTTTTTCTCCTTTTGATAAGGAGGGAGAAATGTAAAGAATTCACAGTGATTTAGGTTGACTATATTAATCAGAGATAGGCCAGAGAAAATTAACTCCTTAATGAGCAGGAGTAAGATAACAGACTGGGGGAGACGGTAATGTGAAGGAAAAGAGAGAGAGAGAGAGAGAGAGAGAGAGAGAGAGAGAGAGAGAGAGAGAGAGAGAGAGAGAGAGAGAGAGAGAGAGAGAGAGAGAGAGAGAGAGAGAGAGAGAGAGAGAGAGAGAGAGAGAGAGAGAGAGAGAGAGAGAGAGAGAGAGAGAGAGAGAGAGAGAGAGAGAGACAGGGTGGTGCAAAAAAAGCTGGGCCCCTCCCTCCCCAGAAGATCACACGCTCCCATGTGTCCTGAGATGGCAAGTGCGAGGGGAGGCAGGGGGGGTCGTGATAGCGCCCTGGCAACAAGCCGTCCAGGATCGGCGTGGTGATTAACGGCCCCGGTGTGGGGGTATTTTTCAGGCCCGTCGAGAGCAACCCTAGCAAGAAAAGATCAACAAACCACTTCAACACTAATCCTGTAGATATCACCCTCCATCACATGGGGAAAAGTCACTGCTGCGGCCAAAATAAATGTACCTCTTCCCCCCCACCAACCTGGTCCTCACTCTCTCTCTCCTTCACCCCACTCACCTTCTCTCAATCTTCCCCGCTCTGCACTTCCATTAGTTCACTCCACCACTCTTTCGCTACCTTTCTCGCTCAGTTGTTCTCTGCCTTTCTCTGACTCCTTCATTCACACTCCCTGGTTCCCTTGAGATAGTTGTTAGCGTACGTAACTGGCATAGCAGTGTACAAGGCTGATGGCAAACTGATTGTTAGGTCTACCGGAACACATAGCTTTCACCCAAGCCCACAAACCCATTCTGATGGGGTTCAGTTCATTGTGATAGCTTCAGTCTGGTCAATTTTGGTTCGGCGTTAGTTCTAGTCTGCTTTAATGTGGTTCAGTCTCGCGATGCATGGTGATATCCAGGGATATCAGTGTCACCAGATAGGCTAATAGCTTAAAACAATCAATATCTCACCAATGCTAAGTTTGTGGACAACATGCTAATGCTGTAAATTAAGTGAAAATGATGCTCAAAAGTAGCCGAATCATAGACATCTGAAATTATTTTACTTATTATTTATTTTGAAGTTGTAATTCAGGAGGTCCCTCAACTCATGCTCTCTGCTTAATAAGTGCTGTAAAACTTCAATAGACTGGGCCTTTCATTGCTTGGAACACAATTAAAGCCCAGTGTCTGACTGGGGTCTGTTGGTGGGTAGGCTATCCCCCATTCTAAAACTAGACTAGTATCGATTTGAAACTGGATGATCAATATGATAAAAGATTAACTGAAATGTATTTATTAAAGTAACCTACATACTAGCTTGTCGGCTGTGGAATTTTCATTAAGTTTTTCTTTTTCCCCCTTCTATTCATGCACACGCTGTTGCTCCGCTCTAATTTTCTAAGTAACATGTTACTGCATAGCATCTCGTTTAAATGTAATATCAAATGATCTGGTGCCAAATCAGTACTGTCTGTAAGATAAATAGCTACTGCACGTTAACTGTTCTACGTTGGGACATCGACGACAACATTTTCACTAACACAGGAGACTGTTGGAGCATTTTTATGCTGTTGTTCCTGGCTATTAAACGAGACCAGCTCTTGTTGGAGTCTTGGCATGTAATGGAAGTTCTACGTAAAAGTGAAATGTTTTCTTCTACAAGTAAAATTTGTTACATTTGTCCTCTATAAGGTGATGTCTGTGCCCATCTACTTCTTCCATGAATGTGGTAAACTGGCTGCCATTTGCATTTGTTCTTAAATGTGAAAATTGGCCAATATGGCCAGTATTATATCCATATTGTGCATCCCTAGTTCATTGAGACAGCTCAGTCTGGTCTAGTTTGGTTCACTGTGATGGGTCCAGTCTGGCCTAGTTTGGTTCACTGTGATGGGTCCAGTCTGGCCTAGTTTGGTTCCATAGTGATGGGTCCAGTCTGGCCTAGTTTGGTTTAGTGAGTGATAGCTCTTGTCTGATCTAGTTTAGCTCAGTGTGACAGCTCCATTCTTGTAAAAAATCTGGTTCAGTTTGATAGTTCCAATTTGATGTAGTCTGGTTCAGTGTCCTAGCTCCAGTTGGATCTAGTTTTCTTCAGTGTGATAGCTCCAGTCTGGGTTTTAGTCGTTTAGTGTGATAGTCTGGTGTCATTTGGTTCCCCTCACACTGTTCTCTTAGCCCTTTAACAGTTACCCCAATTTTTTATTGTTCCCCCTACTCCCTTCCCCATCTGCTATTCCCCTCTCTTTCACTGTTCTTCTTGGCACTATATCAAACACTTCCCTCATGAAAGATGGGCATTTTCGTCAAGGTCGCAACACAATCCCACACTGATTACAGGGGAGTACAGTCTTCCATCTGTGTGCACCTCTCTCTCCCTCCCTCCCTCCCTCCCTCCCTCCCTCTCTCTTTCTCCCTGTCCGTCTCAACCTCTCTCTTTCTCTCCTCTTCCATCCCCCCATCTCTGTCTTTCTCCCTCCCTGGCTCCTGTGACTGGTGAGGGGACAGAACGGAGGGAATAACAGGAGAGGGGAAACAGAGTGAAGTTGCCAGGCAGCCGTAGTGAGACAGGCATGCAGAGCAGAGTCAGGCTGCAGATAAGCAGCCCCTGATAGGAGATATAAAACAGCAGCAGATTTCAACTTTCCCACCGTCCTTACATCTGCTCCATCCCTCCCTGTCTCTCCCTCACAACCAGCAAGGACATTGAGCAGGGCTCTCTCTCTCACACACATACACACACACACACACACTCACGCGCACACACACGTATACTTATGTCCGCAGACACATACATGCGCACACATACAGTATATACATGCACATTCATACACACACACATGCACACGCTCGCCCACACACATACGTATACTTATGCATGCAAACACACACATATACACATACATACACACACATACATACATACATGTACATATGCAAACAAGAGTTAAACACAAATACACGCACAAGCACATCAACACACTCACACACACAAACACACACGCAAACTCACACATCCATACCTGCACACACTCACACAGTCAATCGGTGAACATGATGTATCCTGCATCTTCACCAGATATAAACCATTCCTAGCCCTAAAAATAGCAAGTGCACACAACAAATTAAGGCTTTCTGTTGGACACCACAGCCAGGCCAAAGTACGACTTTCCCTCTTACCATCAGCAAGACTGTATCGGAAGGGAGAGAAGGAGATGTCTCTTCCTTGTATGTGTAATCTTATTTATTTAATACTAGTTGTTTGTCTAATAAATGACATTTCTGGTTCAAATTTGGTAGGTAATTCTTCATTTTGTACAGAACTAAGGGTGTCAAAGCATTTTTTGGCTGAAATACGAGAGGGC
>CM040400.1:27184461-27188295 GCA_022702515.1 Ilyophis sp. 1 JC-2022
GTTGACTTTAAAATGTTTAAATTAAAATAAAATAAACATTCTATATTCCTTTTTATGTACTTTAAGATTCTATTTTCTTTACTTGCTCTGACACTCTCTTTAGGGGTCAACCTGGCACACCTTCCAGTCTATGATACCTGACTGATTCCAGTGGTGATATCTCCCATTTTGTACAAGCATGTGTGTGTGTGTGTGTGTGTGTGTTTCCATTATGTATCTCTTATTATGTATTTTACTGGCCCATGCCACGATGGAATACACTGCAATACTATAAATAAAGGACCTTGTGAAACATATATTTCACAGCAGTGTATTTAAAAATATATAACATAAAATATAAAGTTGCAATCAGTTTATATTTTCCAGTATATTGTGAAGTGTTGCCATATTTTCACAGCACATTTTATTTCAATATATTTTCAGTATTTCAGTATATTCCATTTCCTAAATGTCTGTTCAGCAGGCTCCTTAATGACTCCTGTAATTCTTACAACTTAATTATACATCCATAATATAATTATATTTACATAACACTGATGTTCTCCACTACTGTACGTTGCTCAAGATAAGAGCATCTGCCACATAATTGTAAGGTACTATGCTATTCTCAGTCTAGCCTCAGAGAAACATGCTAGCATGACTCACCCCCACCCCACATCTTGATCTCTCAGGCCTGAGCTTTCTCTGCCTCTCTACTACTCCATCCACACTACAGCTAACTCCATCCACACTGCAGCTATCTCCATCCACACTGCAGCTAACTCCATCCACACTGCAGCTAACTCCATCCACACTGCAGCTAACTCCATCCACACTGCAGCTAACTCCATCCACGCTGCAGCTAACTCCATCCACGCTGCAGCTAACTCCATCCACGCTGCAGCTAACTCCATCCACGCTGCAGCTAACTCCATCCACACTGCAGCTAACTCCATCCACACTGCAGCTAACTCCATCCACACTGCAGCTAACTCCATCCACACTGCAGCTATCTCCATCAACACTGCAGCTATCTCCATCAACACTGCAGCTAACTCCATCCACACTACAGCAAACTCCATTCACACTGCAGCTAACTCCATCCACACTACAGCTAACTCCATCCACACTGCAGCTAACTCCATTCACACTGCAGCTAACTCCATCCACACTACAGCTAACTCCATCCACACTGCAGCTAACTCCATCCACACTGCAGCTAACTCCATCCACACTACAGCAAATTCCAACCACACTACAGCTAATATCATCCACACTACAGCTAACTCTACATTAACGTCATCCACACTGCAGCAAATTCCATCCACACTAACGTCATCCACACTATAGCTAACTCCATCCACACTAACGTCATCCACACTGCAGCTAACTCCATCCACACTAACGTCATCCACACTACAGCGAACGCCATCCACACTACAGCTAACATCATCCACACTGCAGCTAACTCTATCCACACTACAGCTAACTCCATCCACACTGCAGCTAACTCCATCCACACAGCAGCTAACTCCATCCACACTGCAGCTAACTCCATCCACACTACAGCAAATTCCAACCACACTACAGCTAATATCATCCATACTACAGCTAACTCTACATTAACGTCATCCACACTGCAGCAAATTCCATCCACACTAACGTCATCCACACTATAGCTAACTCCCTCTACACTAACGTCATCCACACTGCAGCTAACTCCATCCACACTAACGTCATCCACACTACAGCGAACGCCATCCACACTACAGCTAACATCATCCACACTACAGTTAACTCCCTCTACACTAACTTCATCCACACCACAGCTAACGTCATCCACACTGCAGCTAACTCCATCCACACTGCAGCTAACTCCATCCACACTGCAGCTAACTCCATCCACACTGCAGCTAACTCCATCCACACTACAGCTAACTCCATCCACACTGCAGCTAACTCCATCCACACTGCAGCTAACTCCATCCACACTACAGCAAATTCCAACCACACTACAGCTAATATCATCCACACTACAGCTAACTCTACATTAACGTCATCCACACTGCAGCAAATTCCATCCACACTAACGTCATCCACACTATAGCTAACTCCCTCTACACTAACGTCATCCACACTGCAGCTAACTCCATCCACACTAACGTCATCCACACTACAGCGAACGCCATCCACACTACAGCTAACATCATCCACACTGCAGCTAACTCTATCCACACTACAGCTAACTCCATCCACACTGCAGCTAACTCCATCCACACAGCAGCTAACTCCATCCACACTGCAGCTAACTCCATCCACACTACAGCAAATTCCAACCACACTACAGCTAATATCATCCATACTACAGCTAACTCTACATTAACGTCATCCACACTGCAGCAAATTCCATCCACACTAACGTCATCCACACTATAGCTAACTCCCTCTACACTAACGTCATCCACACTGCAGCTAACTCCATCCACACTAACGTCATCCACACTACAGCGAACGCCATCCACACTACAGCTAACATCATCCACACTACAGTTAACTCCCTCTACACTAACTTCATCCACACCACAGCTAACGTCATCCACACTACAGCTAACTCCATCCACACTACAGCTATCGCCATCGGCACTGACGTCATCCACACTATATGTACTGAAACTCACAGAAAACCAGCAGACACTGATTAGAGTGAAGATACACATTTATCAATTGCCTAGTGTGGCTTAATTGTCACATATAATGTCTACTCATCAGAGTTGGGAAGCAACTGTCAATTTGCTCAGGACTGTGGTCACCTTCAGATGAAGGAGACAACATTGTGTGTAGCTTCAGGATGCCTGCATGTTAATGCATAGCTGGAGGTAGCAAGTAGGCGTTCTCCTTTCGAATGCTACTGCAGGTTGTGGATGCACATTAACAGAAGTTAAGTGTCACCAGCTTAAGCCTGAATTGTGTGTGTTAGACAGACCAATTCCCGTCTCTGTTCTCTGGAGAAATGTGCACAAACGAGCGAGCGCAGACACATACACAGACACGTGGGCGCACACACACACAACCACACAAACATACACGTGCACACAGAGACGCACACACGCATCCTCGCACACCCCTTCAAAAAGTGTTCTGGAATCTTCCGTGACCCCCCCCACCCCCCACCCACTCACTCCCCGAACCGGAGCATGATAGAAGGGGGTGAGGAGTGGATAACAGTTTGAATCTTATCTATTGCTCGTGTCACATGGTCCAAAATAAAGAATGAAAAGATGCTGGGCGTGCTGTTCAGATAGCTGTGAGGAGCATGTAGGGAAGGGGGGGGGGATGTGGGAGAGATAGGAAGGTGGGGGGCTTGTTAAATATAACCCGCTGCATGGCTGCCATGTGTGGGGAAAAGAGGCAGGGCACCGCTGCCCCCACCAACACCACCAGCGTAGATAACATCCATCTCCGGAAAGACGCAAGAAACGCAGAGCAGGAAAATGCGCTCACATCTCCGCATCTCGCTGTTGCCAAAGCAGGCATCGCACAACCTCTCCCCCACATCCCGGGATTTTTCTGATGGGAAAAATGTGCTCTTTGCAGATGAGGATGGGACAGGAAAGTAGCATCAAATGTCAATGTAGATAAATGGAGGAGAGCCAGGAAAAACACACAGTCACAAACACTCATTCACATAAATGCACACACACTGAGACACGTGAATATACACACAAATGCAAACCCACCCACACATGAATATACACACAAATACACACACACTCATACTCATTCACATGAATATACATACGCACATCCAAATGAATACACATACACTAATTCTTATGAATACACACACTTATTCAC